>WSYH01004692.1:0-46653 GCA_036426205.1 Ascaphus truei
CTGTTCTACATATTATTTAATCATATTTTAACACCCTATTTTTTATTTATAGTTATAAATAAAGTATTTTAAACTTATCATTATACAATTGTTGTGTACGAGTGCTATAAGACTGGGTTCTTTTTCTTTCATCGATATTATCACGTCTCCATCCAGTCAGCACCTCACAGGTTAATATCAGCAGTGCGGGTTTTCTGTACGTGTAGCAATGGGAAAAGGGGGCAGGCCTGGAGGACTGCAAGGAGTCCTCCCTGATAGGAGGGAGGTGTTACAGCCCAGCTGAGTGTAATCCTTGAGTTGCATGGAACTGTGTGATGCTTGGGGGCGACGCCTCACTGCAGGAGCAGTGGTTAAAAGTGCTCTGTTAGGCGTGTGCTCTGTAAGCTGGGAATGCATGCACATAACATCTGGGGCTGGCGTGCGTGTAGGTGTGCGTGCAGGAGGGCATGGGCGCGCCCGGCGCTGAGCAGAGGAATCGCCGAGGGGAGTGATCCCACGACGGCGGCAGGGGCGAGGAGCCGTGGAGGCCGGTAAGGCAGGATTGTTTTGTGTGTCCAGGGGCTCCCTGCGGAGAGGGAGTGCTCTGTGTGGGAAGCGAGGAGAACGCCGATTCCTGACATGTGTGTCCTCTTGTGTTTCCTTAGATTGGATAAGACACTAAATCCCTTCCCACATTCCCCACATACATGCGGTCTCTCCCCTGTGTGTGTCCTCTTGTGTGTGCCCAGGTTGGATAACTGACTAAATCCCTTCCCACATTCACCACATACATACGGTCTCTCCCCTGTGTGTGTCCTCATGTGTGTGTCCAGGTTGGATATCTGACTAAATCCCTTCCCACATTCACCACATACAAGTGGTCTCTCCCCTGTGTGTGTCCTCATGTGTGTGTTCAGGCTGGATGACACAATAAATCCCTTCCCACATTCCACACATACATGCGGTCTCTCCCCTGTGTGTGTCCGTATGTGTGTTTTCAGGTTGTATGACTGAATAAATCCCTTCCCACATTCCCCACATACATGCGGTCTCTCCCCTGTGTGTCTCCTCTTGTGTATGTCCAGGCTGGATGACTGACTAAATCCCTTCCCACATTCCCCACATATATGCGGTCTCTCTCCTGTGTGCGTCATCATATGTGTGTTCAGGTGGGATAACTGACTAAATCCCTTCCCACATTCCCCACATACATGCGGTCTCTCTCCTGTGTGTGTCCTCTTGTGTTTCCTTAGATCGTATAAGACACTAAATCCCTTCCCACATTCCCCACATACATGCGGTCTCTCCCCTGTGTGTGTCCTCTTGTGTGTGTCCAGGTTGGATAACTGACTAAATCCCTTCCCACATTCCCCACATACATATGGTCTCTCCCCTGTGTGTGTCCTCTCGTGTTTCCTTAGATCGGATAAGACACTAAATCCCTTCCCACATTCCCCACATACATGGGGTCTCTCCCCTGTGTGTGTCCTCTTGTGTATGTTGAGGCTGGATGACACACTAAATCCCTTCCCACATTCCCCACATACATGAGGTGTCTCCCCAGTGTGTGTCCTCTTGTGTGTGCCCAGGTTGGATAACTGACTAAATCCCTTCCCACATTCCCCACATACATACGGTCTCTCCCCTGTGTGTGTCCTCTTGTGTTTCCTTAGATCGGATAAGACACTAAATCCCTTCCCACATTCCCCACATACATGCGGTCTCTCCCCTGTGTGTGTCCTCATGTGTATTTTCAGGTTGGACGACTTACTAAATCCCTTCCCACATTCCCCACATTCATGCAGTCTCTCCCCGGTCTGTGACCTCTTCCGTAGGTTCTGGTCTGATAAACAAGTTAGACTCTTCTCTGTTTCTCCAAGATCTTTTCCTGTGGCAGCTGCTAATATATATTTTTGGGAATGAGAAGCAGTTACAATGTTTATTAATTGCCTTGATGGGTTGAAAGATGCATTTTCTGTCATATTCATTGGAATGTTGCAAGATTGTTCTGTCCTCATCTTTTCCATATACTCCTTTGGGTATTTGAACTTCAGATGTTTGAGGAGGTAATCCGGACTGCTAAAAGCAACCTTGTAGTGCTGGGATGGGTGGATTATTGGTGATTGTCTTTGTACTAGACGAGACAAAAAAGTAACTGTTACACAAACTGTCTTACAAAAGGTCATGCAGGAGAGGTAAGTTGGCATAATCACAAAAAGTTCAGGATGAAAGTAAACTGTAGATGTACATTGTAAAAATGAAGGGTTTAGCACAACATGTGCAGCATTAAGGCCCGGAGAGCAGATGTAGTGGATCATACATTTAAAGTGGATCATAATATTTAACGATTTAAAAGGAAATCTCACTAGCTGCAAAACACCAATTAAAGTGACAGAAATCCTTTCAAATCCTTTGGTAGATGGTAGATATAATCGATAGTTTCAGTTGTAAAGGTATAATTAAAAAAATGTTTGTACAATGAATAGAATACGTGTCTCGTTAGAAGCTCACATATCAGTCACCGGGTGTTCCCGTTACCGCACCATGTACCATGTAGCAGAGTCTCTAAAAGTTATAGGATGACCCAACTTTCTGCTAAACTGTGTAAATGTTTTAATTGTTTAAAGGTTTTTTTATTAAGGGAACAAGGAGTCTGTACTTGTGTTACTGATTCTACCCCATAAAAACATTGCATTTTATTGAACAATATGATATGTAGATATAGATAGATAGATACAGTGTTCGACAAACCTATACATTTGCACACCCCGGGCGAGTGGATTTAACATCGTGGCGAGCTCCTATTGGCCCAAGCAGCACACGTGTGGTACTAGGTGGCGATTAGATTTTTTGGTGATTTGTCGACCACTGGATATATATATACACACATTGGGACAAACGCCCCTCTTTAAGTAGCACTTCCGCTTGCCCAGGCTCTTCCTGACAGTCTTCTAGGGTTTGTTTTGTATAAAGCGAGAGAAACACGTGTATACACAAGGTGCACTCAGCCCTCAACCTTCAGCAGTTTATTTCCCCATCAGTGACACTACACACATTTAAACACTGTCACTTTAAGGCAAAATAAAACATGAAATAAATTCCTATTCCCGTTAGGGAAACGAACTCAACTTCTTCAGCTCTATCTACCAGGCAGCCAGCTAATCTTGTTCTCTACCCCCAAAACAAGTGTTCCTCATGCAAAGTACAATAACAAAGTCTCGACTAAAATTGCAGCAGCAAACAGACTTTTAACATTGCAGAGTGTTATTTATGGCTTATCTGTTTGTAGGGGATTCCTATCCCAGGGTCTTTGTGTCGCTCCTTCAATCCTTTAGGAACGCCGGCTCTCGGGAGCAGGCTGTGTCCAGCTCATAGCAGTCTTTTATTCTGGGTTGGGGGCCCAGCTGGTCCCAGCAGCAGAGCTCTTCGCAGGGCTGGGGGACCAGAGCAACAGCCAGGGGCTTCCTGGCTGGCAAGCACTTTTTCTGTCCCCTTCCCGAGATAAAACAGTCTCTCTCTGGCTCCCAGTCTGCCAGCTTCCTGTGTATTTTGAACCTGCAGTCTCTCAGGAATTCTGCTTAATTGGGCTGCAGGTGCAGGCAGTATGTTAACTGGTTGAGTGCTGGAAGGTACACTGGCACGGGAGACCAGGACTAATACCAGGGATCAATATCGCCAGACAGAACACGAGAGTTTATAAAATTAATTTATTGGAAAAAAATATCCACAACTATACAAAACACACAAACATCACACATACCCAACTGGGGAACTGGGGAATAATAAAAAAGGGGGAAGAAACAAGTGCAAAAAAAACCCCAAAAACTGTGAGCTAGAAGGATACGTTATAGTCCAAATGTATGGATTTCCTTGATGGGTGCCGCACCGGATAACAAATGGGTTCGTTCTGGGCCACTTGAGTAGTTGAGGAAGAAGGTTCCAAATGCGCAGAATCTCATCAGAATTGGAAATATATATAAAAAAAAACTGGGGAATACCCTGCCTAACTAGTCGCAGGGACCTACTTGCAGAGATTTTCCCTGTTCTCTCTTTGCCCAGTGCCTAAAGGACTGGTTTTTCAGGCCTGAGACCAGCACTGGATTGGACACTGCAGTTTCTCCCTGTCACAGCAACACCTCTGTAACTCTCTGCAGGCTCTGTCTGCTAGGGGTCTCCCTCCCTGTCTGCTAGGGATCTCCCTCCCCACCTTTTTACTACTTAAAGCATAATATTGCAACACTCAGAGCCAGGAGCTGCCTACAGTACCTGCCCGGCCCTGATTGGTGGTTAGAACTGCAACATAACATTTGCAACAATTGTATGCAAACATATTTACCCCTGATTCCTGAGGTGCTGGAACCAAGCATAGACATACATATATGTCAGTAAATTAGGAAAGTCTTTGAATCTGTGTCCTTGGATCCTACAACACAGATTCAAAGACGTTCCTAATATACTGACAGCGTTCCAGATCCCAGGGTGGATAAAACGCCTGAATTAATTCAACACGCTGTGAGTGCATATCTTACCATTTATTAGTTAAACTTCTAAGACATACTACCCTATGTTTTTTTCTCTCTTTTGTCTCCCCGTGCGCCTAGGTCATTCTTCTGGTATCTTTCCTTTACAAGCTTGTGGAGCTGTAGACCTAATTAGCAGCAGACAGAGACAGGGACAGGTAGATTGTGAGGGTTAAATACCCCCTACTATATCTATATGTGGTAATAATTGGTTAGATATCCCTGTGTGATTGCGCTGTATGTTTCTTTTTTCTAAAGACATACATATATACATAACATATATACATAGCATATAATACAATACCAATGTATTACTGACAGGTAGGGGTAATGGCAGACTTAACCTTTATTAACAGCAGCCATATGCCCCCCTACCGTCACATACACATATCCTCCATTCCAGCCTACTGAGTCAGTGACTGTCACATATCCTCCACCCCAGCTCATTTCTACTGGGGTGAGCGACCAGTGCACAATTACCGTGCACCCACACCAAAGATGTCCTCTCTTTCCGTCTTTTCCTAGTCTTTCAGTTGAAACTTTTCTCTTCGGGACAATTGCCAGGCCTTCTGGGCCTGCAGACAGGTCCTTCGCTACCTCTTTATCTTGTGCCGGCCTGAGTCTAGGGTTGAAGCTCTGCCTTTGTTGTGTCCCCTTTTGCAAAGGTTTCTGAGCATCCTGCTGTCTATCTGCTCTGTCTGCCAGGACCCTATGCCACTCTGTGACCTTGATCTGCATATATGAAGATGCATCTTTGTCTTCTTCATCTTATGCTCAGAGTTTCCCTTACCCTGTAGAAGAGCGTTGACCTCAGTTATCTCACTGCTTTCACTCGCCAGTGACTGTTTGGCCTTCACATGTGAAGACAGCAACTCTGCTTTAGTGGTGATGGCTTTTGGACCTTTTTCCATCAGTGTACCTTCAGTGTTGGGTTTCACACCATTTATCTTCAGAAATTCAACTTGGGCGGGATTCTTATTAACCCCAAGTGCACCCCATGATGCCTCTATTACAGTCGGCAAATTCATAGGCGTGGGCCTTTCTGTCTTGACTCTTTAACTTACTCCATTGGGAGTGTTGATGGACAATCTGTGAGGTCTTTCTCATCTTAGGATCGCGGACACACTTCAGTCCCATTCTCGACTGTCTCTTCACAGCGGCTGCCTTACTGGCAAGGAATCCAATTTGGGTCCCATGGGCACTGCAGTAGGACTGGATTCTGTGTTACTCCATCGCAACTTGGCCTTTCCATTCCATGCCTTGTGGAAAGTAGAATGTAGTACTGCAAAGGTATTGCAATCATGCTTCCTGGAACGTCTCCGTGTCCCTTGTCTTCATGGGCACTAATTTCTGTAGGATACAGACGCTTGGGCCAATACCTTTTCCTTTTTCTCCAACTTCATCTGAGGAACATCCTGCTGGACAGCAGTAGAGTCCAACGTAGCATCTCGCTCATTCTTCAGAACCTCGAGCTCCTCGTCCAGGTCATGCTTTTGTTTCTCAGCCATCTTGCGGCCAGTATGCTCAGGCACCAGGTCCTTCCTCAGGTCTTGAAGCTATCCTTCTCTATTTCTTTTTCTACTCAGTGCGGCTGTCAGTTTAACTTCTTTGGAGTGGAATTGCGACTCAACATCTGTCAGCTGGTTCAGAGCAATGTTTAACTATTTCCTTTTCTCTATTCTTGACCTGCAGCTGCCGGTGCTCCTCCCGGATCATGTCCAGCTCCAGCTGCAACCAGGCCCTCTCATTGGCCGTGTGGTCCAGCCGCTTGTGGATATCAGCCATCTTGGTTTCATAGTGCAATGTCGGGTAGGCCACCTGATGGACGGACACCTCCTCTCTCTCAGTGAGCTGTATCAATCACTCAACAATTTGTGTCTGCAGCTCTTCAATTTGATCCTGCAAGTCCCCTCTCAGGGCGTTCAACTCTTCCCGGTGCATGCTCTGAGTTTGCGTCAGCTCATCCTTCATACTACCTAGTTTTACGTGAGAGAGCGTCTTGGCCACACTTCTGTGTGAGACAAGTATGTTAGGTTTACAGCTACAGTGGGATATGATTTGCGGGGTATTTTTACCTGTTTTTGTGTGTGTCACTTTTCTGGTTTGAGGGATACGCATATTATCCCCGGTTTTAGACTAAATGTTTTTATAAATGTTTTATGAAAGACTTGTATAATTTTGAAAGGAGTCTACGCACATTCAATCTCAAAAGGGAGTTCTTGTGCACTCTTCAAAAGGAGTTCATTTGTTTTTGATTTTTTTGTTTTGTAAACTTGTTTTTTATTTGCATTTTTTGTTAAGACCAATGGGGAATGGGGTACAGAACATAAAAAGGGGAGGATGTTACTTTGGAATTACATATCTTTGTACCAGGCATATAACATCTTTTAGTGGGGAGACAATAATGACATCACTGTTGGGACAGCGTATAAAATAATTAGTACAATAATTTAACTTAAAAAGACTAGAGGAGGGAAAAGGAAAAGACAAGAAAAAAGAGTGGCATTTTCCACTTGTCGGTGTACCCTCACAGTACTACTAATATAACAGTATATAAACACACGTACCTTTGTGGACTATTGAGTACTGAATACCCTCCAGGCCCTCCTCTTTGTTTTAGACTTATACGAAACATATCACACCAATTTGTCCTCAGGAGTTATGTGTTTCCCCCCCCCCCCTATCCTTAACTCATGTGTTTTTAGGGTACTTCTATTATGTGCTTTTCAGATTTGGAGAGTTCCCCTAGTAATATATTGTGACAAACGCCCCTCTTTTGTAGCGCTGACGTCTGTCTGGTTTCTTCCCGACACAGTCTTCTAGGGTTATTTATACAAAAACAGGATCATGCAAAGTATTACGTTGCTTAACTCAGGCTTCTGCCTGCTTTATTTTCATCCAAGTAAGGGACTGCAGCTTTAACATAGGCAAGAGGCACTCAGATATTTACATTCAGCGGTTTACTCATATCAGTGTTATAGTATTTCCCACACTGTTATTTCAAGAAACCAAAACCAAATTATATAAACAAAATCCTATCCCATTCAGGGATCTAACTACACATGTTGAATCGGACTCTCTTACTGCTGCTGGGCCAACTAACCTGGTTCCCCAGCTTAAAATAATGCCCTCTCATTTAGGGTCACTAGATACAGCATAGTCTTTTAGAAACAGCAATACATTTTTGTTTGGCTTATCTGTTCGTGGCGGGAACTCTGTCCCAAGTGTCCAGGCAAATCCTCTGGTACTGTGATACTTGAAGGGCCATCCACCCCGAACTGGATGCAGGGGAGCAGCGAAACCCCCAGCCTCCAGGCTCTAAGGAGAGAGACTGAAATGCAAACCTCTCTGCTCTAAATACCTGTGCTAGTGATTAGGAGAGCAGGTGAGGGGGAACTAGACCCATTGTAATCTGAGGTCTGGATTTTCCATCCACCAGCCTGAGTTAAAATGAAGCTGTGGAATGGATCATTTTGAACTATTCCTGCACTTCATGACCTAAAACGGGGCAGAAAGCTGCCTAACATCTTTGGACTATGTCACATATCCCCCTCCCCAGCTCACACCTACTGGGGTGAGCGGCCATGGACCTCACTGGGGTGAGCGTCCTACCTGAAATACTTGAGCTAACTCCCCAGTACAATTTTAAGCATTCACATGACACGAATATTAACTTTTTTTCACGGCAATTATGGACAATAGTTTGTCATAAGAGACTATACTTGGCAAACATATTTTGTTGCTCTCTATTAGGGAACTATTTTGAAAAATAAATGTCTAGCACAAATTCTTATAACCCAGGATATGCTAAATATACTCACAAAACCAGAAAGTTTCTATTACCTCCCTGGGTTTTTCTACTCTAGAATATTAACCTCATTATATATTTACCAACCGAAAAGGGCATTTTTATTTCTATATTGTAAGCTACCAATATTTTTTTTTTTTTAACTACAGCCTTGTAATCTTAAGGGGGCCATCAACCCTGTATATTAATTTGTAGTTTTACCTACATTTTAAATGAAGAGAAAAAATAACATTGCAATATTTCAAAATGCTTATTCTAGAGGCTTAATATAGCATAACTAAACGAGCTTATTTGCAAAGTTAAGTGACATAGTCCACACGTATAACATAAAAATCGGTCAGTTCCCAAACATTTTTTCCTTTTTTTTTTTCTTGACTTCCAGTCCATTACATCCTCTGACTTTATTTCAACACCCTCTGCAACCTGCAAATGACTGGAGTGTTTCTTCAGTCACTGACGAGACACTCTGACTGGATTCTCCTTGGCTCCACACTGTGGTCCAGAGTGACGAGATCTGGAACTATTCAGGCGCAGAGTTGACCTTAGTCGCTTTTTCTTTTCAATCTTTGAACCTTCTAGGCTCTTCTTACTGAGATGTCTCCTCTCATCAGAAATCTTTGATTTCCCTTTTGGGTCCATTGCCAGGCCTTCAGATTTTGGAGACCTAATTGCCTCTGTATAAACGTAGTCCATATTAACAATGTCATCAGGATTTTTCATCAAGTTTGTGTTTTCAGGAACTGCCACCCACTTGGCTAAAACATCTGTGGTGGCCTGGGTGTGTTCACTAGTTTGATAATCATCTGGACAACATACATGAAATTGAGGATCTGGATTTTTGAATCCCAGATCAGGGAGTATATTCTCAGTATTCTCAGGAGGGTGCCTATCTGTTTCTGGAATAACAGCAGCACAATCAAAGTCAATTCTTTCTCCTTCCTCTTTGTCATCAGTGAGGGCATTGAGTTTACTTTCCCTGGTCTCCTTTTGTGACCGTGTCTCTTTTAGCCTTGGAATCTCTTTCTCCAACTTCATCTTTATAGCAAATCGTAACATTGCAACAGCATTGAAGATACACGTATAGGAACGTACAGCTTGCTTGGTTAGGAGGTAGGATTGATAGCCCGACTGAACCACTCTGGCAGCTTCTCCCATGTCCTGGTAGCGTCTTTGTTGCTGTCCTTCTGTATTTCTTTTTCCACTCAGTGCGGCTGCTAATTGAACTTCTTTGGAGTTGAATCACGATTCCATGTCTGTCATCTGTTTCAGAGCAAGGTTTAACTCTGTTTCCTTTTTTCTATTCTTGACCTGCAGCTGCAGGTGCTCCTCCCGGGTCTTGTCCAGCTCCAGCTGCAGCCAGGCCCCATCATTTGCCGTGTGGTCCAGCTGCTTGTGGATATCGGCCATCTCGCTTTCATAGCGCAATGTCAGGCAGACCACCTGACGGACGGACACCTCCTCCCTTTCGGCGCACTGTATCTCGCGCTCAGCCATCTGCTTCTGTAGCTCTTCCTGCATTTCTAACTTTTCCTGGATCAATTGCTTCTCCACTTTTCCTGCTTGGTGAAGCTTCTTATCACCTTCACTGATCTGGTCAGTCAAGTCTGAATTTTTCTGTGTCAGAATTACATTCTCTCTCTTAATAGTCTCTAAATTACTCATGGCATTCTCACAGGTTTCTTTCAATATTCCTAGCCCTGTGATCAGACCGTGGCCCTCCAGGCGTAAGTGTTGCACCTCTGTGCTGAGCGCTTGAACCACTTGTAGAGCCTTCCCGTATTTCTGTTTTAGGATAGCAATCAATTTGTCAGACTTAATCTTTTTTTCATCCATGGTGGCAATTACGGTGTTGGCCTTTTCCAGACTAGTCGTCACCTCTTCTAACTCACTCCGTAAGACAGACTCTGTTTTCTTCAAAGCCTCGTACTCTTGTAAAGCTGGAAGTATACACCTCTGTAACTCGGCGTTCGCTTCTCGCTCCTTATTTTTAGATTCTCGCTCCTTCTTCCAACATTCTCGCTCCTTCACCAATCCCTGCCACAGGACTTCATAATCATGGCGGGCAGCTTGGAGTGCAGAAACCAAAGCCTCTTTATCCTGGTTCAAGGATTCAGCTTCCCTTTGCTCCTCCTTTTCCTTTGCCACTGTTCCCGTGACAATTCTGCCGGTCACTCTGGTCTGCAGCACATCTCGGCACCTTTCTGACGCATGTCCTGACAGCGCAGGTTCAAGTGGCTCGATCACTTCCCCTGTGACTTGAGGAACACTTTTCTTTTTCTTCTTCTTTCTTTTTGCTTTTCTAGCTCCACAGATATCAGTGGTACTGGGCACACACTCACTGGTTTCAGCTTCCACATCTTGCTTGCACTCACAGGGCGTTGCTTGCTTTTGCAGCTGTTTGTCTTTGAAAATTTGGGGGCACACATCTTCCATGTGACCTACTTCATGACAGGCCCAGCATACTAAATTTATCCGTGGGTACGGCTCTCTTCCAGGGGCCACATACGAGTCGTCGTCATCATCATCATCATCATCATATGGCCTGAAGGGATACTGTTTTTCATGGTTATGGACGTTACAAAACAAACATTTCACGTCGGCCATTTTAGAAACCCGACAGGGACAACTTGCTAGCTGCAATTTTTACTTTCTTCAGCAAAACATTTTGGTTTTCTGTTTGGGTTCAGGGTGCTATTGCAACCACACTTCGCACATTCTCTGTGTATTCTGGAAGCACAACTGTTTATAGACAGTGGGACAGACTTCACTCATAGCATCTGTACTTTTACTTCGGCTGGGTGGCCATTTTAAACCCCCGCATTTATTTGCAAACCCACAGACCTTTTTGTGTCGACCCACATTCTCCACCATATGTTACAAACGCCTCTCTTTTGTAGCGCTGACATCTGTCTGGGTTCTTCCCGACACAGTATTCTAGGGTTATTTATACAAAAACAGGATCATGCAAAGTATTACGTTGCTTAACTCAGGCTTCTGCCTGCTTTATTTTCATCCAAGTAAGGGACTGCAGCTTTAACATAGGCAAGAGGCACTCAGATACTTACATTCAGCGGTTTACTCATATCAGTGTCATAGTATTTCCCACACTGTTATTTCAAGAAACCAAATTATATAAACAAAATCCTATCCCATTCAGGGATCTAACTTCACATGTTGAATCGGCCTCTCTAACTGCTGATGGGCCAACTAACCTGGTTCCCCAACTTAAAATAATGCCCTCTCATTTAGGGTCACTAGATACAGCATAGTCTTTTAGAAACAGCAATACATATTTATCTTATCTGTTCGTGGCGGGAACTCGGTCCCAAGTGTCCAGGCAAATCCTCTGGTACTGTGATACTTGAAGGGCCTTCCACCCCAAAATGGATGCAGGGGAGCAGCGAAACCCCCAGCCTCCAGGCTCTAAGGAAAGAGACTGAAATGCAAACCTCTCTGCTCTAAATACCTGTGCTAGTGATTAGGAGAGCAGGTGAGGGAGAACTAGACCCATTGTAATCTGTGGTCTGGATTTTCTATCCACCAGCCTGAGTTAATGTGAAGCTGTGGAATGGATCATTTTTAACTATTCCTGCACTTTCTGACCTAAAACGGGGCAGAAAGCTGCCTAACATCTTTGGACTATGTCACAATATCTATGTCCTATATAAGCTCTCCACAGTTCCCAGACTTCTAGATGTTTCTGTACTGCGTTGTTTTGTATCCCCATCAGTTTTTCCATAAGACAGATCCTCCATAACCTCGCTTTAATAGCGTGTATGGCCGGCTACAGCTACAGTGGGATATGATTTGCGGGGTATTTTTACCTGTTTTTGTGTGTGTCACTTTTCTGGTTTGAGGGATACGCATATTATCCCCGGTTTTAGACTAAATGTTTTTATAAATGTTTCATGAAAGACTTGTATAATTTTGAAAGGAGTCTACGCACATTCAATCTCAAAAGGGAGTTCTTGTGCACTCTTCAAAAGGAGTTCATTTGTTTTTGATTTTTTTGTTTTGTAAACTTGTTTTTTATTTGCATTTTTTGTTAAGACCAATGGGGAGTGGGGTACAGAACATAAAAAGGGGAGGATGTTACTTTGGAATTACATATCTTTGTATCAGGCATATAACATCTTTTAGTGGGGAGACAATAATGACATCACTGTTGGGACAGCGTATAAAATAACTAGTACAATAATTTAACTTAAAAAGACTAGAGGAGGGAAAAGGAAAAGACAAGAAAAAAAGAGTGTCATTACCTAGCAACAGTTTTCCACTTGTCGGTCTACCCTTACAGTACTATTAACATAACAGTATATAAACACACGTACCTTTGTGGACTATTGAGTACTGAATACCCTCCATGCCCTCCTCCTCGTTTTAGACCGATACGAAACATATCACACCAAGGTTTCCTCAGGAGTTATGTGGGTTTTTTCCCCCCTATCCTTAACTCATGTGTTTTTAGGGTACTTCTATTATGTGTTTTTCAGATTTGGAGAGTTCCCCTAGTAATATATCTATGTCCTATATAAGCTCTCCACAGTTCCCAGACTTCTAGATATTTCTGTACTGTGTCATTTTGATAACCTCGCTTTAACAGCGTGTATGGCCGGCTGCTGTTCTTATTTCCAGGCCTTGGCTATTTTGCATCTGGCGGCTGTATATATGTGTGTCAGTAGTTTATCATCAATTTTATCCATGTTTTCAATTGGCCTGCATAGCAGTACCTTCCAGGGGTCCAGGGGGAAGGTATAACCAAGGAGTGTCTGTGCCATATCATGTGTGGACCTCCATAGCTTTGTAACCTTCGGGCACGTCCACGACATTTGTACAAACAATCCTTGCTGGCCACACCCCCTTGTACACAGTGGAGACATGTTTCTGAAAAATTTGGACAATCGTAGTGGGGTGTAATACCATTGGTGGAGCATTTTATATGCATTTTCTTTTATTAATACACATGTGGAGCTCTTTGCTATTCCTTCAAATATGTTATCCCACTGCTCCTGATCTAGTTGTTCTCCCAACTCCTCCTCCCCCTTTGTCATCAATTTGGGTTTTATCTCCGGTTCCGTTTTACCCTCCACAAGTATATACTTTAGAGATCAGACCTTTTTTGTCCTCCCGTATGAGGCACAAATCCTCAAATGCTGTGAAGTCACTATATGGACCTGTCCTCTGTATGTGATCCCTCAATTGAAGATACTGTACCTAAAAAAAGGCAGAGTCATGAAGGCCATTTTCTCTCTTTACTGTCTCAAACTTTTTAATGTCTTTGTTTGCCCATAGGTCTTTTACCCTTGTGATTCCTGCCTTGCTCCAGTCCTTAAATGCTGTTGGTCCGTGTCCGGAATACAGCTAATATTGTTAAATAGTGGTGTCATCTGAGGTTTGAAGTTGGATAGCCCATGTCTAAGTTTCAATGAGTCCCACATGGTTAGTGAGTGTGTGTGATAGATTCCAGGGGCACCATCAGAGCTGGTCCTTCTTTCTTTGTTAACCACAGTATCATTTCTATAGATGACCCTGATATCACATCGGACTCAATTTCCACCCACTTTTTCCTCTGTTTATGTGCATGCCAGTGAACCAGTTGGCTTACATGTGCCGCTTGATAATATTGCCACAAGTGTGGCAAGGCTAGCCCTCCTGACTGTTTGGATCTATAGAGTGTGGGCAGCTTTATTCTCACTTTTTTGTTATTCCATATGAATTTTGTGATTTTTTTCTGTAGCTCGTGTATGTCCCTAGCTCTGACCTGTACTGGAAGTGTGTGGAATAGGTACAAGATTCTTGGTAGCAAGTTCATTTTAATAGCGTTTATTCTGCCTATCCATGATATATGATACCTGGACCATTCTTCTAAGTCTCATATATAGTGTCAGTTGTGTTGGTCAACCAGATTCCCAAGTACTTCCACGCAAAATCAAAGTTTATTTTTATTAGCTTTAGTTGTTCCTGGGGGAGGTTTATATTTAGGGCTTCGGATTTTTCATTATTTATTTTAAACCCTGATAATTTCTGGAACTCTGACAGGCTACTAAATAGGTTTGGGAGTGAGGTGAAGGGTTTTGAAATTGTTAACAATATATCATCGGCGAACAATGCCAGCTTGTATTCTTTTTGTTTTACCTTAATCCCCCCGATATCTGCCTTCGCCCCGATTTGGGCTGCTAGCGGTTCTATCGCCCATGCGAACAATAAAGGTGACAGATTTTGTTTTTGATTTTTAATATACTTCTGAGTAAATATGTGATGCAAGTACTACTGTTTTAGAATATCAGGACACATATGACTTGAGCACAATGGATCTCTGAGGCACTCCTAAGGAGGGTGGGAAGATCACATGCAACCCTGCAGTTATATCTCACTAAGAGTAACGGAGGCGGGAGGACGGTGGGCGGTGGGCGGTCAGGCGCGGTGAGGTGAGCGGGAGGACGACGCAAGTGGAAGGGGGAGAGCGCGAGGGACAATGCGGATGTGGCTGTGTGAGCGGGAGGATGGCGGCACGGCGGGAGGGGGGAGACAGTGAGGGAGGCTGCGGAGTGTAGTAGCAGTAACTGTGGGGTTCTGCCAATCAAAACAGAGCGTGTCTGGCCGCAGTTATCAGAGCGGCGTGGCTTAGGCTGATTTAGAATAAAGGCTGGCGCAGCTGTATATGGGGAATGTGGGAAGGGATTTGTTTTGGGAAATCCAGTTTTCGAGTCTCAAAAAGTCAGACTGAAGTATGTGTTGAAGGTCAGAGAGGCTATGGCTGTGTGCATATAGGATTGTGTCATCTGCATACATGTGTATTGAGGCTTCTTTACAAGCTGTGGGAAGATCATTAATGAACACTGAGAAGAGTAGGGGCCCCAGAACAGAGCCTTGCGGGACACCACAGGTGATATCCAGGGGGTTGGAGTTAGAGCCTGAGATGGACACATGTTGGGATCTTCCTGATAAGTAGGACTGAAACCAGTTTAAAGCATGTTTCCCTATTCCAGAGCTCTGGAGTTTGTTAAGCAGGATAGCATGATCAATTGTGTCAAAAGCCTTTGCAAAATCTAGGAATACTGCACCAGTGAGTTGTCCCTGTTCCATTCCACACTGGATTTCATTGCAGACTTTTAGCAGGGTAGTTACGGTGGAGTGTTTGGGACGAAAGCCAGATTGGAATTGGCTAGGGAAATTTGTCTTGGTATAGAAATTGCTTAATTGGGAGTGGATACATTTTTCCATGACTTTGGATAGAATTGGAAGAAGTGAGATTGGCCTGTAGTTTGAGACAGTGTTTTTGTCCCCACTTTTGAAGATTGGGACAACTCTGGCAGTTTTCCAGGTCTTAGGGATATGGCCTGCAGACAGGATAGAGTTGACTATGGAGGCAATTGGTTTGGCAATGGCTGGGGCACCAAGTCGTAGGAACCTAGATTGTAGTAAGTCGGGTCCACATTGGCTGCTTAGTTTTAGTTTGAGGAGCGCTTGTATAATCTCCTCTTCAGATACTGGGCCAAATTGAAAATTGTGGGCAGTGTTGGGAGGGGGTGGGACTGTAGGGGTACTCCCAGGATGAGATTCAGGTTTGTGGTTTGGGCTGCGTTTCACTAATAAGTTAGTGGCACACCCCACAAAGTAATCATTGAATGCATTTGCAATGTCAGTGGGGTTTGTCAGAGTAATATCCCCCTTAGTGATGTTACTTGGTTGTTGATGGTTAGGAGGCTGGAATATATTGTTGATAACCTTCCAGAAGTTAGCTGGGTTTGATGTATTCTGGTGGAGATTGTCAGAGTAATATTGTGCTTTGCATGCCTTGTTTGCCTTGTGCACATGTTCCGCATGCATCTGTAGTGATTGAGATCCTTGGTAGTGCCAGTTACTTTGTAGCTTTTCCACAAGGCATCCCTGAACTGGTAGAGTGCTATAAGGTCAGGAGTAACCCATGGAAGATGGGCCCCCCGTACCCTTATTTTGCGTAGTGGAGCATGGGTATCGCAGAGTTTTAAGAACTCGGATTGGAAATAGTCGAGCGCAGAATCAGGGTCGGGAATTAAGTCGATTCTGTGCCATGGGCAGTTGGAAAGGTCATCCAGAAACTGTTGTGGGTTAAAGTTTTTAAATGTTCTAGTGAGGAGAACTTTAGGGCTTGAATGGGGCGGTTTAATTTTCCTTACACAGTACACTATTGAATGGTCACTGAAAATATCAGGAAGGATGCCAGAGGATTGGATTCTGCTGGGGTTTGAGGAGAGAATCCAGTCTAGCAAGGAATGGTTATGCGATTTCAGGTTTGTCCGTGTGGGTTGGGAAATGAGTTGCGATAGGTTAAGTGACTTGAGTTGTATCTGTATTTTGTGGTTTTTAGGGTCAAGCCAATTGAAGTTGAAATCCCCAAGAACTAGCAGCTCACTCTTCTCATTCAGGGATGGAATGGAGCCAAGAAATTGGGTGATATCAGTCAGGGATTGTAGAGGGGCTTTAGGGGGGCGGTAGATGCCAGCAAGCAAGATGGGCTTAGAAAAGGGGAGGCAGATTTTGCCAACTAGAATTTCAAAGGAAGGTGGGCTTGGTGGGCAATTTAACAGTGTAAATTGTAATGTGTCTGCAATATAAAATAACACCCCTCCTCCTCTCTTTGACCCATCTCTCCTAAAAATGGAGTATCCCTGAATGGCAATATGTGCATCAGGGGTTTTAGGGGATAGCCATGTTTCTGTAAGAACGATGGCTTTGGGTTATGCATAAGGCACCATGCCCTTAGTTCGTCCAGTTTGGGCAGCAGGCTCCGGATCTTTATATGGGCGACAGATAGCCCTTTTTGGAATTTAAAGGTGGAATTCTCAGGGGCATGGGACAGAGCTGAAATTGGAGGACCTTGGTTAGGTTCAATATCACCTGCTAAAGAGAGTAATAGTATGATCAGAAATTTGGGTGGCAGTTTGCAAGTTGTAAATTTGTGGTGTTTGCCATTAGAGTGAGCAGTGGTTGGTGTGCTGGTTTTTAGAGTTCTCCACCAACATTCAGTAGATAGTGCAAGGCTTCTGAGTAGTCCAGGTTGTATGGTGATGTTGGGTGTGGGCCAGGATGGAGGAGTTTGTAGTGGATAGAGGGAGTAACATCTCCATGAGGCCAGGAGAAAGAAATGTTGCAGTGTGTGCAGTGACGAGAAGTGTCCGAAAGGGTTAATATTCATGGTGGCGGGAGAAGAAACAGCCCCACATGATGATGCCTACTCCTGTGTTTTCTCAATCCCTTTGATGCATATCGAAGGAACAGGCGTGTGATTGGACAAACCGCTATGTCTCTAAACCGAAGTGTCTGAATACCGAAGCTACATTACGAAGCATTCACAGCCACCTCACTACTGATTGGACAAGCTACCGTGACGTAATGCGGAAGTATCTGCGCATTGGGACAACACTGCACGACGTCCTTAACAACTCACATTGACGTTATCTTAATCAGCTGTGAGTGAACGGATGCCTCCCTGATGTTAAACATCAACCAATGGCTGCAGAGATTTTGTCGGGGCGGATTGCACTCAATTCCTCACTTTTTCTTATAAATAGTTACTCAGTGATAGTTGTCTCCTCACTCTGTGAAGAAGACGTGAGGCAAAACACGCGTCGTGTGGAAGATGACGGCGGTGACCCTGACATATTATGCAAAGCTGCATTCCCTTGCTGACCTGAGGACTTTTACTATTACTGACTATGCAACACTGTGGCTAAATATATGGGGAGATTATATACTACAACTCTTCCTTTTATACTAAGGATTTTTGTTTGGGGAGGAGCATTGCTCTTTTTTTCTCTTACTACAATCCTTGATGAGTTCTTCAGTATTAGGTGATACCTTTTTTATTTGGACTAACAATTTATGTCATAGGACAAGCTTTTGTGAATTCTCCTCTCTTCCTTAGGTCGGCATTACTGATTAACAAAGGAATATGGCTAAAAGAGTGTAAGGGAGAGCAGGGTGAAAAGAAAAAAACCCCAGATATGTACTGTAGAAAAGGTAGGGTGATAAAATGTTTGAAGCCATGGAAGGATGACAAGGAACAGCATGGAAGGGAGAGGGGTGAAAGAAGTCGTGGATACGAAGAGAGGCAGGCAGGATGATTACAAACAATTCTGATAGTGTGTGAGAAACATCATTTCCGCATTACGTTCTTTTGTTTTGGTGTCAAATAGTCTTATCATTCTAAGTTCAAATATTTTTCATTCTTTGGTGCGTTTAAACATTCCATTGAGGATTTTGATTTTTAAATCATTTATGGAATGATCTGGTTGTGAAAAATGATGTCCCACTGGTGAGCAGTATCTTCCTTCTTCGTGGTGTTGTATAGAATGTCTGTGCATATTCATTCTGCCTTGTAGTTTTAGGCTGGTTTCCCCAATGTAGCATCCTTGGTCACATTTGTTGCATTAAATCATATACACCCTGTTCCTGGATGTGCAGCAGAAGGATCCTTTAGCATTGAGTGTTCCATGGTTGTGACTGGCTATGGGATCTTGACATATATGTTTGCAGAGTTTGCAGCGTGTGTTGTTGCACGGTTTTGTTCTATTGTCAGTGTCTTTAAAATCGTTATGAAGATTTCTGTTGACTAATTTCTGTTTGAGGTTTGTTGGTTGCCAGAATGCAAGGATGGGATGTTTGGGAAAGATTTATTTAAATGTCACATCCTCTGCCAGCATGGGTTGCAGATCTTTGTTATTTTTCGTGTACCCTCTAGGGTAGGGTTGTATGTGGCCACTAGTGGTATGCGTCTGGTAGGTTCTTTCTGTCTGTTTTGTAGCAGGTGTTCCCGTGGGGCTTTTAGAGCAGATGTAATAGTTCTGGCAATAGTCTTTGGTTTGTGTCCCTTCTGTCTGAACGATTCGGTCAGGGTTGTGAGATGCCGGTTTCTGTCTTTTTGCCTATGTGACACTGACACTGACACTCACGTGTGTGTAATGCTGGGTGCACTCAAACAAGCAATATATACCAAATACATTAATATATTTTTTTATCAATAGTTGTGATGAGGTGCTTGCAGATGGACAGGGAACACCAGCCAGTCCAATAAATATACAAAAATAGAAAGTTCGCAGCAATCACGAGTAGAAAAGTAATTTATTCTCAATAAATCATCAGCCAGTCAAACAAGCTCCAGAACGAGGTACGTTTTCTCAAGCTCTGTGACGTCAATGGAGTAAGCATGGAATATATAGGGAGTGAACAGACAAAAAAAGCGACAGAAACATGATCAAAAAACTTAAAGCAGCTGTGTAATGAAAGCTGCTCATTAAGCCAGCACTGCTAGACATGCACATAAGCAGGATAAACACACAAGAAAAGCGACAGATACATGATCACAAGACTGAATGCAACTGTGTAGTGAAAGCTGCTTATTAAGCAAGCACTGCTGAGCATGCGCCTAAATATTAAATTAGCATACTTTGCCACTTAGTATGTAAAATGTATACAGGCCAAAGTATATGATGCTCAACTAAGCTTACGCAATGCCATCATAATTAGAGATAAGATGGTGCTGTCTACAACTCTCCCCTATCCGTCGATCGTGCCAGACAGCCAGCTGGTGACCCGCTTGCATCCCTGACAACCTGCGATGCTCAGGACAGCCTCGTGCATGCGCAGAAGGAAAAAAGTTAACTGACGGAGGTGGAACCTCCGTAAAAAATCAACGGAGGCTGTCAGTGACTGTAAACAGAATGGGGTGCTGTAGCAACCAAACAGCACCTGCGCAGTGCCCCATATACACTAAAGATAGACATAGACCCATGACCATCAGAAATGGCAAAATTACAACCAGATCCCCTAATAGTCCATGCAGCAATACTGGCCCTCCCTAACTAACTGTGTGCACCAATAAAGTATCCTATTCAATAAACACATAAAAAAATCCCTGATTGACCAAAGTGACAGCAATAGAGAAAAAGAAAAATAGACAACAATATATATACAAACAAAAAAAGAAAACAACACACAAAGGGGGGAAAAAAGGGTATAACAAAAAGTGATCCAAAAAAAGGTACCAAAAAAGGGAGGATAACAAGGTCACAAGGGGAGTCTTTCAGGATCAACAGACAGCCCAAACTTCCAGGATAATTTCAAGTAATCCGATCCAAACGGCTTAATAAAGGGTCGCAAAACAGATGAAAACACCATCAACAGTAAGGGTGTAGCTATAGACAAGAGGTACAAATACTACAGCATAGAGTACTTCAAACATACACGAAAGTATACGTGGAGTACCAATATATAGTTGGTCATGTTAATATGTTGGGATAGAACGGGTGCACATACTGTACCAAGTAACCTGTGAAATAGATGGTCAGCCTTTGCTGCTCTCTAGAGATATTAAAGGAACATGACATACAGTATGTAAAGGTGCTGCATTAATGTCCCTCACAGGGAATGTAAGTCTGTGTCACTGTCATCCACCTCAATATTCATAGGACATTTGGTCGCAGCTGTTTTGCTGTGACTAACCCCACCGTGGGCCACTTCGCCACTAATGTAAGTGCCTAAAACTCTATATTCTAAGATCCCTCTTACCCAAAAAAACCCTAAACCAAGCCCTTACCCTAAAACCCTTCAATTAACCCCATACCCAAAACAGTTATAAAACTTACATTAGAAGCGGCTGGTGGCTGAGGGTCCGTCTGCGGCCTAATGCCGGCGGCCACATGGTCACGGCGAAACTATTCCAATTCACGGCTAAGTGAGACTACAGACAGCTTCAGCATAATGGGGAACGCACATTTTATTAGAACCAACAGCATGGAATTATAAAACATTAAGAATAAAATTTTTCTTTAAATAAAACTACAATAAGAATGATTCAAATAACTTGCATTTAAAATTGTTTAATTTTTTTAACCTTTTAAAATGATTGTTCTATAAACCATACACCAAAATCACTTTTCATTGTGATTTAGCGTATCACAGATACACGTGATCACTTATATGTGAGCGTCTTAGTCGCTGGTTATCCCTAATCATGCCTGGCTTTAGAGATAGGTCTCTCCCCTGTATGTCTCCTCTTGTGTTTCCTTAGGCTGGATAAATCACTAAATCGCTTCCCACGTTCCCCACATACATGTGGTCTCTCCCCTGTGTGTATCCTCGTGTCTGATTAGGCTAAATAAGTCACTAAATCCCTACCCACATTCCCCACATACATGCAGTCTCACTTGTGTGTGTTCAGGCTGGATAACAGAATAAATCCCTTCCCACATTCCCCACATACATTCGGTCTCTACCCTGTGTGCGTCATCATGTGTGTGTTTAGGTGGGATGACACAATAAATCCCTTCCCACATTCCCCACATACATACGGTCTCTCCCCTGTGTGTGTCCTCTGGTGTGTGTTCAGGCTGGATAACTGACTAAATCCCTTCCCACATTCCCCACATACATGCGGTCTCTCCCCTGTGTGTGTCCTCTTGTGTGTGTCCAGGTTGGAAAACTGACTAAATCCCTTCCCACATTCCCCACATACATACGGTCTCTCCCCTGTGTGTGTCCTCTTGTGTTTGATCAGGCTGCATGACAAACTAAATCCCTTCCCACATACCCCACATACATACGGTCTCTCCCCTGTGTGTGTCCTCTTGTGTTTGATCAGGCTGGATGACACAATAAATCCCTTCCCACATTCCCCACATACATGCGGTTTCTCCCCTGTGTGTGTCATCTTGTGTCTGATTAGGCTGAGTAACACATTAAATCCCTTCCCACATTCCCCACATACATGCGGTCTCTCCTCTGTGTGTGTCCTCTTGTGTGTGTTCAGGTGGAATAACGCAATAAATCCCATCCCACATACCCCACATACATGCGGTCTCTCCCCTGTGTGTGTCCTCATGTGTTTCTTCAAGTTGGATAACTGACTAAATCCCTTCCCACATTCCCCACATGCATGTGGTCTCTCTCCTGTGTGTGTCCTCTTGTGTGTGTCCAGGCTGGATAACCAAATAAATCCCTTCCCACATTCCCCACATACATGTGGTCTCTCCCCTGTGTGTGTCATCTTGTGTGTGTCCAGGCTGGATAACACACTAAATCCCTTCCCACATTCCACACATACATGCGGTCTCTCCCCTGTGTGTGTCCTCATGTGTGTGTTCAGGTGGGATGACACAATAAATCCCTTCCCACATTCCCCACATACATGTGGCCTCTCTCCTGTGTGTGTCCTCTTGTGTGTATTCAGGCTGGATAACACACTAAATCCCTTCCCACATTCCACACATACATGCGGTCTCTCCCCTGTGTGTGTCCGCATGTGTGTGTTCAGGTTGAATAACTGACTAAATCCCTTCCCACATTCCCCACATGCATGAGGTCTCTCTCCTGTGTGTGTCCACATGTGTGTTTTCAGGTTGTATGACTGACTAAATCCCTTCCCACATTCCCCACATACATGCGGTCTCTCCCCTGTGTGTCTCATCTTGTGTATGTTCAGGCTGGATAACTGACTAAATTCCTTCCCACATTCCCCACATACATGCGGTCTCTCCCCTGTGTGCGTCATCATATGATTGTTCAGGTGGGATAACTGACGAAATCCCTTCTCACATTCCCCACATACATGCGGTCTCTCTCCTGTGTGTGTCCTCTTGTGTATCCTTAGATCGCATAAGAGACTAAATCCCTTCCCACATTCCCCACATACATGCGGTCTCTCCCCTGTGTGTGTCCTCATGTGTGTTTTCAGGTTGGATAACTTACTAAATCCCTTTCCACATTCCCCACATACATACGGTCTCTCCCCTGTGTGTGTCTTCTTGTGTTTCCTTAGATCGGGTAAGAGACTAAATCCCGTTCCACATTCCCCACATACATACGGTCTCTCCCCTGTGTGTGTCCTCTTGTGTTTCTTTAGATCGGATAAGAGACTAAATCTCTTCCCACATTCCCCACATACATGCGGTCTCTCCCTGGTCTGTGTCCTCTTCTGTAGGTTCTGGTCTGATAAACAAGTTAGACTCTTCTCTGTTTCTCCAAGAACTTTTCCTGTGGCAGCTGCTAATATATATTTTTGGGAATGAGAAGCAGTTACAATGTTTATTAATTGCCTTGACTGGTTGAAAGATGCATTTTCTGTCATATTCATTGGAATGTTGCAAGATTGTTCTGTCCTCATATTTTCCATATTCTCATTTGGGTGTTTGAACTTCAGATGTTTGAGGAGGTAATCCTGACTGCTAAAAGCAACCTTGCAGTGCTGGGATGGGTGGATTATTGGTGATTGTCTTTGTACTAGACGAGACAAAAAAGTCACTGTTACACAAACTGTCTTACAAAAGGACATGCAAGAGAGGTAAGTTGGCATATCACAAAAAGTTCAGGATGAAAGTAAACTGCAGATGTACAGAAAAAATGAAGAGTTTAGCACAACATGTGCAGCATTAGGGCCGGGAGAGCAGATGTAGTGGATCAAACATTTAAAGTGGATCATAATATTTAACGATAAAAAAGGAAATCTCACTAGCTGAAAAACACCAATTAAAGTGGCAGAAATCTTTTCAAATCCTTTGGTAGATGGTATAAGTCGATAGTTTCAGTTGTAAAGGTATAATTAAAAAAATGTTTGTACAATGAATAGAATACGTGTCTCGTTAGAAGCTCACATATCAGTCACCGGGTGTTCCCGTTACCGCACCATGTACCATGTAGTAGAGTCTCTAAAAGTTATAGGATGACACAACTTTCTGCTAAATCTCCATTGTTAAATCAGGAACCAAATGCCCAATTATTGTATTTGACATCACAGATGTTATTCAAACTTAATTAAGCTATACCAATATTATCCAGTGAATTCCAAAACTGTGTAAATGTTTTAATTGTTTAAAGGTTTTTGTATTAAGGGAAGAAGGAGTCTGTACTTGTGTTACTGATTCTACCCCATAAAAACATTGCATTTTATTGAACACTATGATATATAGATATAGATAGATAGATATATATATACACACATTGGAACATAAGCCCCTCCTTATGTAGCACTTCCGCATGCCCAGGCTCTTCCTGACAGTCTTCTAGGGTTTGTTTTGTATAAAGCGAGAGAAACACGTGTATACACACAAGGTGCACTCAGCCCTCAACCTTCAGCAGTTTATTTCTCCATCAGTGACACTACACACATTTAAACACTGTCACTTTAAGGCAAAATAAAACATGAAATAAATTCCTATTCCCGTTAGGGAAACTAACTCAACTTCTTCAGCTCTATCTACCAGGCAGCCAGCTAATCTTGTTCTCTACCCCCAAAACAAGTGCTCTTCATACAAAGTACAATAACAAAGTCTCTTGACTAAAATTGCAGCAGCAAACAGACTTTTAACATTGCAGAGTGTTATTTATGGCTTATCTGTTTGTAGGGGATTCCTATCCCAGGGTCTTTGTGTCGCTCCTTCAATCCTTTAGGAACGCCGGTTCTCGGGAGCAGGCTGTGTCCAGCTCATAGCAGTCTTTTATTCTGGGTTGGGGGCCCAGCTGGTCCCAGCAGCAGAGCTCTTCGCAGGGCTGGGGGACCAGAGCAACAGCCAGGGGCTTCCTGGCTGGGAAGCACTTTTTCTGTCCCCTTCCCGAGGGAAAACAGTCTCACTCTGGCTCCCAGTCTGCCAGCTTCCTGTGTATTTTGAACCTGCAGTCTCTCAGGAATTCTAATTAATTGGGCTGCAGGTGCAGGCAGTAGGTTAACTGGTTGAATGCTGGAAGGTACACTGGCACGGGAGACCAGGACTAATACCAGGGATCAATATCGCCAGACAGAACACGAGAGTTTATAAAATTAATTTATTGGAAAAAAATATCCACAACTATACAAAACACACAAATATCACACATACCCAACTGGGAAACTGGGGAATAATAAAAAATGGGGGAAGAAACAAGTGCAAAAACCCCCCAAAAAACTGTGAGCTAGAAGGATACGTTATAGTCCAAATGTATGGATTTCCTTGATGGGTGCCGCACCGGATAACAAATGGGTTCGTTCTGGGCCACTTGAGTAGTTGAGGAAGAAGGTTCCAAATGCGCAGAATCTCATCAGAATTGGAAATATATATAAAAAAAAACTGGGGAATACCCTGCCTAACTAGTCGCAGGGACCTACTTGCAGAGATTTTCCCTGTTCTCTCTCTGCCCAGTGCCTAAAGGACTGGTTTTTCAGGCCTGAGACCAGCACTGGATTGGACACTGCAGTTTCTCCCTGTCACAGCAACACCTCTGTAACTCTCTGCAGGCTCTGTCTGCTAGGGGTCTCCCTCCCTGTCTGCTAGGGATCTCCCTCCCCACCTTTTTACTACTTAAAGCATAATATTGCAACACTCAGAGCCAGGAGCTGCCTACAGTACCTGCCCGGCCCTGATTGGTGGTTAGAACTGCAACATAACATTTGCAACAATTGTATGCAAACATATTTACCCCTGATTCCTGAGGTGCTGGAACCAAGCATAGACATACATATATGTCAGTAAATTAGGAAAGTCTTTGAATCTGTGTCCTTGGATCCTACGACACAGATTCAAAGACGTTCCTAATATACTGACAGAGTTCCAGATCCTAGGGTGGATAAACGCCTGAATTAATTCAACACGCTGTGAGTGCATATCTTACCATTTATTGGTTAAACTTCTAAGACATACTACCCTATGTTTTTTCTCTCTTTTGTCTCCCCGTGCGCCTAGGTCATTCTTCTGGTATCTTTCCTTTACAAGCTTGTGGAGCTGTAGACCTAATTGGCAGCAGACAGAGACAGGGACAGGTAGATTGTGAAGGTTAAATACCCCCTACTATATCTATATGTGGTAATAATTGGTTAGATATCCCTGTGTGATTGCGCTGTATGTTTCTTTTTTCTAAAGAGACACATATATACATAACATATATACATAGCATATAATACAATACCAATATATTACTGACAAGTAGGGGTAATGGCAGACTTAACCTTTATTAACAGCAGCCATATGTCCCCCTACCGTCACATACACATATCCTCCATTCCAGCCTACTGAGTCAGTGACTGTCACATATCCTCCCCCCAGCTCATTTCTACTGGGGTGAGCGACCAGTGCACAATTACCGTGCACCCACACCAAAGACGTCCTCTCTTTCCGTCTTTTCCTAGTCTTTCAGTTGAAACTTTTCCCTTTGGGACAATTGCCAGGCCTACTGGGCCTGCAGACTGGTCCTTCGCTACCTCTTTATCTTGTGCCGGCCTGAGTCTAGGGTTGAAGCTCTGCCTTTGTTGTGTCCCCTATCGCAAAGGTTTCTGAGCATCCTGCTGTCTATCTGCTCTGTCTGCCAGGACCCTATGCCACTCCGTGACCTTAATCTGCATATATGAAGATGCATCTTTGTCTTCTTGCTCTTGTGCTCAGAGTCTCCCTTACCCTGTAGAAGAGCCTTGACCTCAGTTATCTCACTGCTTTCACTCGCCAGTGACTGTTTGGCCTTCACATGTGAAGACAGCAACTCTGCTTTAGTGGTGATGGCTTTTGGACCTTTTTCCATCAGTGTACCTTCAGTGTTGGGTTTCACACCATTTATCTTCAGAAATTCAACTTGGGTGGGATTCTTATTAACCCCAAGTGCACCCCATGATGCCTCTCTATTACAGTCTGCAAATTCATAGGCGTGGGCCTTTCTGTCTTGACTCCTTAACTTACTCCATTGGGAGTGTTGATGGACAATCTGTGAGGTCTTTCTCATCTTAGGATCGCGGACACACTTATGTCCCATTCTCGACTGTCTCTTCACACCGGCTTCCTTCCTGGCAAGGAATCCAATTTGGGTCCCATGGGCACTGCAGTATGACTGGATTCTTACTGTGTTACTCCATCGCAACTTGGCCTTTCCATTCCATGCCTTGTGGAAAGTAGAATGTAGTACTGCAAAGGTATTGCAGTCACGCTTCCTGGAACGTCTCCGTGTCCCTTGTCTTCATGGGCACTAATTTCTGTAGCATACAGACGCTTGGGCCAATATCTTTTCCTTTTTCTCCAACTTCATCTGAGGAACATCCTGCTGGACAGCAGTAGAGTCCAACGTAGCGTCTCGCTCATTCTTCTGAACCTCGAGCTCCTCGTCCAGATCATGCTTTTGTTTCTCAGCCATCTTGCGGCCAGTATGCTCAGACACCAGGTCCTTCCTCAGGTCTTGAAGCTGTCCTTCTCTATTTCTTTTTCTACTCAGTGCGGCTGTCAGTTTAACTTCTTTGGAGTGGAATCGCGACTCAACATCTGTCAGCTGGTTCAGAGCAATGTTTAACTCTATTTCCTTTTCTCTATTCTTGACCTGCAGCTGCCAGTGCTCCTCCTGGACAATGTCCAGCTCCAGCTGCAACCAGGCCCTCTCATTGGCCATGAGGTCCAGCCGCTTGTGGATATCAGCCATCTTGGTTTCATAGTGCAATGTCGGGTAGGCCACCTGATGGACGGACACCTCCTCCCTCTCAGTGAGCTGTATCTAGCACTCCGCAATTTGTCTCTGCAGCTCTTCAATTTGATCCTGCAAGTCCCCTCTCAGGGCCTTCACCTCTTCCCGGTGCTTGCTCTGAGTTTGCGTCAGCGCATCCTTCATACTACCTAGTTTTACGTGAGAGAGCGTCTTGGCCACACTTCTGTATGAGACAAGTATGTTAGGTCTACAGCTACAGTGGGATATGATTTGCAGGGTATTTTTACCTGTTTTTGTGTGTGTCACTTTTCTGGTTTGAGGGATACGCATATTATCCCCGGTTTTAGACTAAATGTTTTTATAAATGTTTTATGAAAGACTTGTATAATTTTGAAAGGAGTCTACGCACATTCAATCTCAAAAGGGAGTTCTTGTGCACTCTTCAAAAGAAGTTCATTTGTTTTTGATTTTTTTTTTTTGTTTACTTGTTTTTTATTTGCATTTTTTGTTAAGACCAATGGGGAGCGGGGTACAGAACATAAAAAGGGGAGGATGTTACTTTGGAATTACATATCTTTGTATCAGGCATATAACATCTTTTAGTGGGGAGACAATAATGACATCACTGTATTATTAACATATCAGTATATAAACACACGTACTTTGTGGACTATTGAGTACTGAATACCCTCCAGGCCCTCCTCCTCATTTTAGACCGATACAAAACATATCATACCAAGGTTTCCTCAGGAGTTATGTGTTTCCCCCCCCCCCCCCTATCCTTAACTCATGTGTTTTTAGGGTACTTCTATTATGTGTTTTTCAGATTTGGAGAGTTCCCCTTGTAATATATCTATGTCCTATATAAGCTCTCCACAGTTCCCAGACTTCTAGGTATTTCTGTACTATGTCGTTTTGTATCCCCGTCAGTTTTTCCATAAGACAGACGATCCTCCATAACCTCGCTTTAACAGCGTGTATGGCCGGCTGCTGTTCTTGTTTCCAGGCCTTGACTATTTCGCATCTGGCGGCTGTATATATGTGTGTCAGTAGTTTATCATCAATTTTGTCCATGTTTTCAATTGGCCTGCATAGCAGTACCTTCCAGGGGTCCAGGGGGAAGGTATAACCAAGGATTGTCTGTGCCATATCATGTGTGGCCCTCCATAGCTTTGTAACCTTTGGGCACGTCCACCACATATATACAAACAATCCTTGCTGGCCACACCCCCTTGTACACAGTGGAGACATGTTTCTGAAAAATTTGGACAATCGTAGTGGGGTGTAGTACCTTTGGTGGAGCATTTTATATGCATTTTCTTTTATTAATACACATGTGGAGCTCTTTGCTATTCCTTCAAATATGTTATCCCACTGCTCCTGATCTAGTTGTTCTTCCAATTCCTCATCCCACTTTGTCATCAATTTGTGTTTTATCTCCGGTTCCGTTTTACCCTCCGCAAGTATATACTTTAGAGATCAGACCTTTTTTGTCCTCCCCTATGAGGCACAAATCCTCAAATGCTGTGAAGTGACTATATGGACCTGTCCTCTGTATGTGATCCCTCAATTGAAGATACCTAAAAAAAGGCAGAGTCATAAAGGCCAATTTCTCTCTTTACTGTCAAACTTTTTAATGTCTTCTTTTGCCCATAGGTCTTTTACCCTTGTGATTCCTGCCTTTCTCCAGTCCTTAAATGCTGTTGGTTCCGAGATGCGCATGCGCAATGGGTTGGAGATGGTGGTGTAACTTCACAGCTCCGCCAACCGTCGGCAGTTTATAGCAAATAAAGTATTACAAAACCAAACTCTGAAACTCCAAACTACTCTCTAGAGGCTCCGGATATACTCCCGATCATAAATCGTGACTGGAGGAACCATGGCAGAAACGCGGCAGAAGACCAGGCGCAAATCTGATGTGCACTCATATTTTACAGGCTCGAGCAGGGCCGGAGCTGCGGAGCTCTCGGCGGTCTCGGACTCAGATTCAGCCCAAGAACCGGAGGGGGCTACAGCTTCAGCGGGCCACACCAAAATTATAAAGAAGGAGATTGCACGGCTACTCGTGGACTTAAAGGCCTTCTTCAGAGGGGAGGTGGAGGGGCTTAGGAGGGATATCCTCCAGATCGGGACTCGTACAAGCGAGCTGGAGGAGCGAATGGAAGAGAGCTCCAAACACCACCAAGAAACAAGCTCGCGGATGGGAGCCTTAGAAGGGAGGATCGCTGAACTAGAGTCCCGTCAGGAAGACAGAGAGGACAGGGACCGGCGCAACAACTTACGCGTCCGGGGGATCCCTGAAGAGATCCTCGATCCGGAGGCCCTGCTGAGCCGGTGGATGGCATCCATTCTCCAGGGCAAGTCGGAATCAGATTTACTGATGGACCGTTGCCATAGGGCCCTAAGGTCGAGGCCTCAGCCTACAAACCCCCCCAGAGATGTCATTCTCCGACTACATTACTTCACAACCAAGGAGGAGGTGAGCAGGATTGCGAGGGCCACCCCCCACATCACTTTTGAAGGGATCACCCTTACAGTGTTTCAAGATATCTCCCCCCTCACCCTTGCTCGCAGGAGAGCAGTGCTACACATCACCAAAGCACTAAGGGACCGAGAAATAAGGTACAGGTGGGCCTTTCCTTTTGCCCTGGCCGTAATGAAAAATGGCCTCACACACGTGTTGAAGCACCCATCTGAAGGTACGGCCTTCCTAAAGAAGCTGGGAATAAAGGGGGCTTCAGACACTACCCTCCCGGTGATCCAGGAGACGAGCCCGTCGGATGCGGCCCCGAGAAGGTCTGGTTCCTCCTCCCCAAAGGACAAGAGAAGGGAGCAGGGCAGAGGGGGTGACAAAAACCCCTGAGTCTTCAAGTTACTGCAGTAGCAGCATGATGCCGTCAAAGTCGGTTGAATAAAGTTTTTCCCGGTTTAGCCCCTGTTTCACATAAGTTACAACCCCCGAGGTGGGTTACCCTGGTACTCCTATGGAATGAAGTTGCGATCAGGACATTTGGATATCCCCGGAATAACCGTTACTAAATGTCGGACTCTAAAATGGCCGCTCCAGACCTACCTGGGACAGAAGAAACAGGAAGGGCGGCAAGGTTTTTGGCGTGAGTGAATGCTCCGCTGTCTCGATCCGCCCACAGATCCGCCTTCAGGTCCACCCTCTCCCCTCGAGGATCTGCCTCCGACTAAGTCCACCTCACCCAACGGGATGATGTCACCTGGCCGGGTCTCGCGGGAACGAGAGGCATGTTGGGTACAGCGGAAGTCAGGAAGGCGGCTCGGGAGAAGCGGTGATCCGGAGGCAAAGTGGTTCTCCTTGGCGGGGGTGCGCGAACTCCGCCGCCGGGGAGACGGGAGGAGGCGAGGGGGAGAACACTGGGGCCAGAGACTAAGGTTGGACTGTCGCGGCGGGATATACATCTTTACAGGGACTCCAGCTGAAGCCAGGGATTCAGGCAGGGGAGGGAGGGAGCGCGGAAGCTAGTGGTAGATTACTGCTCAGTGGGAGGGAATCAGGCTAAAAGTCGTCAGCGACTACAGGGTGCAAAGGGGAATCTTAAAGTGTGCCCAGATGAAAAGTTGGCTTGTCGCTTTAGGGGTATTCTGCGCCTTGAGTGGAAGAGAGGGGTCTTCGGAGTTTACAGGGGTTTACAGCTAAGTTTTAGCAGGGGCAGTTATAAGGAGGGAGGGGAGGGAGGGGGTTTGTGGTAGTTATAGATATTTTAGCAGTTAGAGTTTCGGTTTTCAGTACATGTGGCTGTCGACGGGAAGTAGCTTGTCGCCACTCTACCCGTAGGCATGCGCGTCGACACCGGGGAGGTGGGCCTAGCCTGCACCCCCGGCAAAGTCCCGGGTATTCATGGCCGGAGTCGTGGGCCATGGAGCTGGATCGGGAGGGAGGGGGGTCCAGAGAGGGAGAGTCTCTCCCGGGCGATGAACCCGAGGTCCGGTGGGACCAACACGGTTCTCTCTGTTTATATGTGTTATCTGTGTATGTGTTTTTCCCTTATGTTCTTTCCTTCCCCCGTCCCAGCCCCCCAAGGTGAGAGAAAGAAGGTCTGCGAGAGCCATCATCACGGTCCAAGAGACCCTCAAGCTGCTCTACTTCTAGGTAAGCACGAGATCTACTGTAAGCAGGTCCACACAATCTACACTAAGATATGGCGGTAACATTTCTATCTCAGAATGCCAAGGGGCTCAATAGTCCACACAAGAGGAAGGTTGCCTTTTCGGAATTTAAACGTAGAAGGACAGACATGGTCTTCCTTCAAGAGACCCACTTCAGCTCCCGTAGCAGCCCAAAGTTCCTAGACAAACACTATAGACAAGTATATCTATCCTCGGCAGGGGAAAAAAAAAGAGGTGTAGCTATATTGTTCCATAATAAAACCCCCTTTCAAGTCGAGAAGATAAAGCGAGAACCACAGGGGAGATTTCTTATCTTAGTAGGCCTCCTCAAACAAAGTAGACTGACACTGGCCTGTGTATACGCACCCAGCGAGGGTCAACCCCAATTCTTTGAAGCATTTTTCCAGAAGCTACAGCGATGGGCGGACGGACACATAGTCTTAGCAGGGGACTTTAACACGGTAATGGACCCGCGGGATGACCGTTCCACACCCCAGCAGACCCTGAGGAGGGAAGGGAACGGCCCCTTTCTTAAAGGATTAAGGCAAATAGGTCTCGTAGACATATGGAGAGAACAACACCAGGGAGACCGTAGTTACACTTTTTATTCCCACCCTCATGACAGCTACAGTAGGATTGACCACTTCTTTGTCTCTAGTAGAATGGTCCCACAGCTTTCCGATACCAACATACATGACATTACATGGTCGGATCATGCATCGGTAGAGCTACGATGCATGCAAATTGGGTCTGCTAGGTCAGGAGCAAATTGGAAGCTAAATGAATCCTTAATTAAAATACCAGATATTCAGCAGCTAGTCAAAGATGAAATCTTGAACTATTTTCAGACTAACCTAGGCAGTGTGGAATCCCACTCTACATTGTGGGAGGCTCACAAGGCCACGATGCGAGGGGTACTAATAGGTTTAGCTGCCGGTAGGAAAAAGCAAAGGGAGGCCAAATTGACCCAGCTTTACCAGAGGTTGCACGAGCTCTCTACACTACATAGCCGTACAGGTAGAGGGGACACATTACAAGAGCTGAAGGACGTCAGGATTGAGCTTAACATCCTCCTCACCTCCAGGGCCGAGAAAGACCTGAGTTGGACACAGAGGAAGTTCTTTGAGAAAGCTAATAAACCGGACACTATGCTAGCCACCAGACTCCGCAATAGGAAACCAAATTTTAATATACACTCTATCAGGACCGCAGAGGGGCGGGTCTCCTCCAACCCCAAAGTTATAGTGGGGGAGTTTGAAAAGTACTATGCACAGTTATACAATGGGGAGAAGGTGGTTCATAACGCTAAGACAAGCAGTAATCTGCAGAAATTCTTAGTGGATGCAACACTGCCACAACTGAGCAGATTGGAGCGAGAGGCAATCCAATGCGACTTCACAGGGGAGGAACTAGCAGCAGTGGTTAAAAGTTTAAAGCCATCAAAAGCACCCGGCCCGGATGGGTTCTCTAACTTGTATTATAAAAAGTTTATAGGAGTCTTAGCTCCACACATGCTCCGGATGTTTAACGGAGTATTAGCGGGAGAGCCGTTCGCGGAGCAGATGCTTCAGGCGTCGATTTCCTTGATTCATAAAGGGGACAAAGACCCCACAAACTGTCAAAGCTATAGGCCGATTTCATTGATTAATACAGATGTTAAAATCTATTCCAAATTGCTGGCCAACCGTTTAAGTGTCATCCTGCCGAGGTTAATCCACCCGGATCAAGTAGGCTTTGTTAGAAATAGACAAGCGGCCGACAATACCAGACGGATTGTAGATATAATTGATTTTGTAGGAGCCAACGGTATCCGTAGCGTAGTTTTAAGCTTAGATGCGGAAAAAGCCTTCGACAGGATTGACTGGCCATACTTGGAGTCCACGCTTGAGGCATTTGGGTTCGGAAGCACATTTCGTCGGGCAATCAAAGCGTTATACAACGCACCAGCAGCTAAGGTGGTCCACCAGGGGTTCCCCTCAGAGCTGTTTCAAATTAAAAGTGGCACGAGGCAAGGATGCCCGCTATCGCCCTTGCTGTTTGCCTTATGCATTGAGCCACTAGCAGCACAAATTCGGAGCAACGCTGATATCTCTGGAGTACAAATTCACTCGCAAGAACACAAAGTGGCTTTGTACGCAGATGACATTATTCTGACCCTTACTAAGCCGCTCATCTCGCTACCCAACCTGTTTGAGCTTCTAGAGCGTTTTGCCCAGATCTCTGGGTTTAATGGCATGGGGACCCAGAGCTCAGGCGATGGGTGGCGCTGGAGAAGGAGATGTGTGCCCCGCTTGAGCTCAGGGACCTAATCTGGTACCCGAGGACACGGGTGAAGAATATACTCAATCCACTAACCTCTGTGCTCAACTCGATCTCGGTCTGGGAGGCATCTAAAAGTAGTCGCTCGCTAACCTCCAAACATACACTGATGGCTCCCTTATACGGCAACCCAGATTTTGCTCCTGGTCTAGCAAGCAAGAGTTTCCCGTTATGGCGCAAATTGGGGATTAGATGGTTGAAGACCTGGAGGGCAGTGACAAGATTAAATCCTTTGAGCTTCTACAGTCAGAAACAGACATACCCAACACGGAATTTATTAGGTACCTCCAGGTTTGGGCATATTATAACGCACACCCGGTGAGGCTACCATTAACAAATTTTGAAAAGCTCTGCACGGGGACTGATTTCTACTTTATACAGAGAGGTGGGTGGTACCGACAAAGACCAGACGGACAAACCTAGATTCATGGTTCAGTGGGAAGCGTACTTACAGGGCACACTAGAGGACGAGGACTGGTCAGCGGTTTTTAAGGCTGCAGCTAGCAGCTCCATATGCACGACATTAAAGGGGAACTCATATAAGGTAATGTTACGTTGGTATCTCACCCCAGTTAGACTGGCAAAATTTATCCCGGGCTCTTCCCCGCTCTGCCCCAGGCAGTGCGGGGAACAGGGGGATTTGGTACACATGCTGTGGTCTTGCCCGAAGATAGTGCATATCTGGGCCCAGATACGAGATTGGCTACAGAGGATCTTTTTGGGCCTCCAAATTCAGCTTGACCCGTGGCTATTCTTGTTCGGCAAACCCACAAATGAGGTTTCGCGCTCGGGTAAAAAATTAATAACACACTTTGCTACTGCTATGAGGTGCGAGACCGCAGCATTGTGGAATCAGAACGCAATTCCTTCATTAGCTAAGATCAGGAACAGAATTTGGTTCATATGCCGCATGGAAAAGTTAACAAGCCTAGTTAACGACTCGGGTGATACATTCCAAAAGGTCTGGTTACCGTGGTTGGCCCAGACAGATATCCAGGGGGTGAATGATGCCACAATCTGGCTTTGATAGAAGTAAATGAGTTCTCCTTTGATGGGTGATTGAGAGCCAAACAGGACGGGCTGACGTTAGGGAGGACCCACCCCCTTTGTTAGTGATACCCAGAGGAAACTACCTGAGTGGACGTAGTATTGCTCGTGCAGACGTTAGGGTGTTTCACTATGGATGGAGCTAGTGCCTGATGGACATGGCTCAAAAGTACAAAGGTGGGTACTCATCGCCTGACCTTCCCCCCCCCCCCCCCCCCCCCCCCCCCCCCCCCCTCTTTCCGTTGTCGTCCTGGTTTCGTGGCTGTGTTGTCTTGTTGTCTCCCCATCAAGTGTCCGTTCTGTGAGGTGCGTCTCAGACAGTTCTGTGTCTACTGTGGACAGTTATTAACATTACTTTTTCCCATGTATGTATGCACAAAAAACTAATAAAGACAAAGTTGAAAGAAAAAAAAAACGCGGTTGGTTCCGTGCCCGGGATAAAGCTAATATTGTCAAATAGTGGTGTCATCTGAGATTTGAAGTTGGATAGCCCATGTCTAAGTTTCAATGAATCCCACATGGTTAGTGAGTGTGTGTGATAGATTCCAGGGGCACCATCAGAGCTGGTCCTTCTTTCTTTGTTAACCACAGTATCATTTCTATAGATGATCCAAATATCCCATCGGACTCAATTTCCACCCACTTTTTCCTCTGTTTATGTGCATGCCAATGAACCAGTTGGCTTACATGTGCCGCTTGATAATATTGCCACAAGTGTGGCAAGGCTAGCCCTCCTGACTGTTTGCATCTATAGAGTGTGGGCAGCTTTATTCTCGCTTTTTTGTTATTCCATATGAATTTTGTGATTTTTTTCTGTAGTTCGTGTATGTCCTTAGCTCTGACCTGTACTGGAAGTGTGTGGAATAGGTACAAGATTCTTGGTAGTAAGTTCATTTTAATAGTGTTTACTCTGCCTATCCATGATATATGATACCTGGACCATTCTTCTAAGTCTTTTTTCAGTGTTTTTATTAGTGCTGGGTAGTTTGTCTCATATATAGTGTCAGTTGTGTTGGTCAACCAGATTCCCAAGTACTTCCACGCAAAATCAAAGTTTATTTTTATTAGCTTTAGTTGTTCCTGGGGGAGGTTTATATTTAGGGCTTCGGATTTTTCATTATTTATTTTAAACCCTGATAATTTGTGGAACTCTGACAGGCTACTAAATAGGTTTGGGAGTGAGGTGAAGGGTTTTGAAATTGTTAACAATATATCATTGGCGAACAATGCCAGCTTGTATTCTTTTTGTTTTACCTTAATCCCCCGATATCTGCCTTTGCCCTGATTTGGGCTGCTAGTGGTTCTATCGCCAATGCAAACAATAAGGGTGACAGATTTTGTTTTTGATTTTTAATATACTTCTGAGTAAATATGTGATGCAAGTACTACTGTTTTAGAATATCAGGACACATATGACTTGAGCACAATGGATCTCTGAGGCACTCCTAAGGATGGTGGGAAGATCACATGCAACCCTGCAGTTATATCTCACTAAGAGGAACGGAGGCGGGAGGACGGTGGGCGGTCAGGCGCGGTGAGGTGAGCGGGAGGACGGCATGGTTGTAAGGGGGAGATTGTGAAGGGGGATGGGGAGGTCAGGCGCGGTGAGGTGATCGGGAGGACGACGCGGGTGGAAGGGCGAGAGCGCAAGAGGATGCGGCGGTGTGCGGGAGGATGGCGTGGGTGGAAGGGGGAGATCGCGAGGGAGGATGCGGATGTGGCTGTGTGAGCGGGAGGATGGTGGCACGGGGGAGGGGGGAGACAGTGAGGGAGGCTGCGGAGTGTAGTAGCAGTAACTGTGGGGTTCTGCCAGTCAAAACAGAGCGTGTCTGGACGCGGTTATCAGAGCGGCGCGGCTTAGGCTGATTTAGAATAAATGCTGGCGCAGCTGTGTATGGGGAATGTGGGATTGGATTTAGTGTGTCTTCCAGCCTGAACAAACACAAGAGGACACACACAGGGGAGAGACCGCATGTATGTGGGGAATGTGGGATGGGATTTAGTCAGTTATCCAACCTGAATTGGATGCACACAGGGGAGAGACCTTTCTCTAAAGCAAGGCAAGGTATGTTTAGGGATAACCAGCGACTAAGAAACTCACATATAAGTGCACACGTGTGTCTGTGTTACGCTAAATCACAATGAAAAGTGACTTTAGTTTATGGTGCATAAAACAAGCATTTTAAAAGGATAAACAGTTAACTTTTTAAATGCAGGTTATTTGTGTCATTCTTATTGTAGTTTTATTTAAAGAAAAATGTTCTTAATGTTTAATATTTCCATTATGTTGGTTCTAATAAAATGTGCGTTCCCCATTATGCTGAAGTGGTCTGTAGCGTCATAGCTGTGAATTGGAATGGTTTAGCCTCGACCAATTGGCCGTCGGCATTAGGCCGCAGACAGACCCTGCGCCTCCAGCCGCGTCTAATGTAAGTTTTAATAATGTTTTGGGTATGGGGTTAATTTAAGGGGTTTTAAAGAGGGTGCTTAGGATATATGGGTTTTGGGTTAGGGGGTTTAGGCACCTTAGTGGCGAAGTGGGCAGCGGTGGGGTGAGTCGCGGTGAAAAGGCCGCGACCAAATGGCACACACTAACTAATGACAGACTAACGTCCTCAGTGAGGGACATTAATGCAGCCGCCTTTACATACTGTATGTCATGTTCATTTAATATATCTAGAGAGCAGCAAGGGCTGACCATCTATTTCACAGGTTACACGTAGACATGAAAATGCACTTGGGGGGTTGTGTCCCTTTATTAACGACATATACATATGCAGTTATGATGTAACAAGTGGTGCCACCTCACACAGGGGCCTTTCCCACTGATGGTTACACTTGCACACCGTCTAGTTGGATCCAAAGTGACTGTCAGGAGTTGAGAACGAGTGACTGCAAAGCACCTCCAGAAAGGACAACTTATTAAGGACACTTGCAGCAACAGAAACCACCACAATTCATGTGGTTGGTTGTTTGTAAGTGCATTTTATCCCATCTCTTAAAGTTTTTTCAATACACAGTATTATGCTATGCCTCTCTCCACTTTTTAAGGTAACAGCAGAAGGAACATAGAGGAGTATACACCACGGGAACAAACACATAGGCAAGTGTTAAGTTCTCTGCTTAGCCGCTTGTACAGCAAGCAAATTTGGTTTTGCTGCTCGCAAGTGCGTCACGTGAGCGATTCACCCAATGAGGACAAACTAGCTCTGTGACGTCGTGGCCGCGCCCCCAGACGATTGCGCACCTAGCCGGCCACAAATCGCCCGGCCGAGCAGGGCACAGAGCACGAACACGCCCGTTCCCTGCCTGGACGCAGCCTTATTAAGCATACAGGGCTAACAGCTAAGACAGAGGGTCTGTTTAACTAGGATCACCTGCCCATGTACCATATAGTATACAGGCAGTTTGACTCCAATTACAGCTAAGCCTCTTACTTTCACTTTAGAGCTCTATTCGCTATACAGCAGGGCCCTGCTTCTCGGCGATCTGCTGATACGGCGGCACCGTGAAGGGGGCCGCCATGTTGGTTTGTAAATCGCGCATGCGCAGAACGGGAGGGTGCGTCCAACGTGCATGCGCATACCATAGGTTGCGCGCGCATACCATAGGTTGCACATGCGCAGAACAGCAGAAATGCGCAGAAGTGAAAATTGCCGATCCGCTTTCCGGCGATTTTCACTATACGGCGGGCCTTTGGAATGGAACCCGCTGTATACCCGGGGCCCTGCTGTATACGAGTGAATCACCGCTCGATGTGATCTCTCCATGTAAAGCTGCTTCAGTTCCTGGATATGAATATACACTCTCTTCTCTCTCTCTTCTCGCCTCCCTCTTTTCTCTCTCTCCCCCCTGCTCCCTCACACAGTGCCTCCCGTGAGTCTGATCAGAGCTGAGCTGCAAAAAAAACATTCTGCATGTCCCAAATAACACTCTCACACCATGTTTGTAGGACCTAATAAATGGGCAATTTTTTTACGGTTCTTAATCATTAAATATGTGAGTAACTATTAAAAAGCTTCTGTTGCAAATTCACTATACTTTTGTGTCCGCATCCAGATACCAGTCTGCCTACAGATCTCATTATTGATCTAACCAAAGCCTACTCTGACCACACCGTCTGTTCTGATCACAAGACTTGCATGTATGTATAGGAATAGTTATGCCGGCTATTGATCTCCATGTATGAAGCTCTGTTTAAGTGAGTCACTTCTGAGTAGTACATGTATAGTGTTGTGTCACTACATATGCAGTGAGACTGTTTTCTATGGTGATTACCCGTGTCATCTGCTTCACGTAAACCATATCTGTGCATAGGGTACTCACCTGTATATATTTATATAACCGGCCGGTCGGAATTACACAGTGAGATTCTGCTCCCTGTGTCATCTGTGTGTGAGGAATTGCCATCCTGGCGGCCGTAGACCATCTCCTCACCTTAAAGACCCTTCTGCGACAGACATCCAGGATGCGCAATCTCATGGCCCAGTCACGCACACACGCACAGATCTTGCATGGTCTGACCCGCGGGCTCCTACTCCACCAACCGCTCCGACGCGCGACGGGTGCGCTCGTCCAGCCTCTCCATTGACGCGGGCCCAATCTCCGCCCCCGCTTTGGTGATGGACAGGACGTGCGTACCTTGCTCGGCCCCCTGACCTCCGTTACGCGAGCGAGTCAGAGCGGGATCGGTCCCGCCCCTGTTCCTGATTAGGCTGCATCATAGGGCACACCTGTGTGCACCAGCAGCCAATAGGATTCCGCTTCCTGGTTCTTTCCTGGCTTTCTATTGGAGGATCTCCCTTTATATGGCCTTCCTGTTTCAGACTCTCATTGCTGAGCATAGTCTAGTGTGACGCCGTGCCTTACTGCATGCAGTTCCGTGACCTTGCCTTGTCTATTAACCTCTTGTTGCCTTACACTGCTTATCTCTTGGACTCCGCACCTCTCCTCTCCTGATCCGGCTACAAACGACCATTCTCCTGTCTCCAGTCCGGACCTTGGCTAAGTACTCCAACAATCCGCTACTCTCCTATCCTAAACCTTGCTAGGTACCTCGATAATCCGCTACGATCCAATCCTGAACATGGCTACGCACCCCAACAATACGCAACTCTCCTCTCCTGATTTTGCAAGTACCATCTACTATTCTCCCATCTCTAACCCTGACCTGGCTTGCATGACTAATCTACATCCTAGGTGTGCCCGCGTGCCTGTGGGTTGGCGTTACTCAATTCCCTACCTCAGCACCACGGTCGCACTTCGTTTGTGGTGAGCTACGCGTTACAGTATGTTCAGCCACACAAACTTTGACCCCACTGAGGTAGTAAGAGTCCAGAGTACACATACAAGCTACCCATTTAGTATTGAGGAAAAATAGTGGCTAGTGATCAAAGCATGCGCTCCCTTCAGGAGAACTTCAGGTCTCTCACTCGTTCTCTTCAAGAACCTCGTTCCTCTCTTGCTCCTACTGTTCCTGAGCCTGACACTACTCCCTCTTCACACTTCTCCCAAGAACCTCAGTTACCTGCCCCCAACCGCTATTGGGGTGACCCTCACGAATGCCGAGGGATTCTTAATCAATGCTTTATACAATTTGAAATTAATCCTTCACGCTTCACTGCACCCCGCGCCAAAGTGACGTATATTGTTTTTCTTCTTATAGATAACGCTCTTGCCTGGGCCTCTCCCATCAGGGAACGAAGATCCGACCTGACACAGGATATCGGAGCCTTCACCAGGGAGTTCCGGAAAGTGTTTGATACACCCGGCCATAAGGTTTGTGCTGCCCCTGCACTATTTCATGTTTCTCATCGCAATCATCCAGTTGCTAGATACGCACTCGAGTTTAGGACTATAGCCGCAGAAACCGACTGGAACGACGAAGCTCTGTCCGCTGCATTTTGGCAAGGGCTATCAGATGCTTTGAAGGATGAGCTGGCAACTAACGACCGTCCTACCGACTTGGAAGAACTTATCGCCGTCTGCATCAAGGTGGATCGTCGCCTTCAGGAAAGGAGATCAGAGAGGGTTCATCATCGTGTCACTCCATTCCGGATCATTCCCGGTCAGGTGAGCCAAGTTGAAACTCCGCTCCCGGATACTTTCGAACCTATGCAACTAGGGGGTACTAGTCTTTCCAAATCTGAGAAATTACGACGCAAGTTTGCCGGTTTATGCCTTTACTGCGGTACTTCTGGACATTTTGCATATTTTTTGTCCCCAAAAGTCAGGAAATGCAAAGTTCCCATGAGACCCGGGAGAGTCTCATTGGGAACGCTGTCTCTTTCCCCCATTTCTACTGGCAAACCTTCTTGCATTCTTATCCCCATCAATCTCTTTGGGGAGGCCTTCCAAGTATCTACGCTTGCTTTCCTTGATTCAAGTTCAGGAGGAAACTTCTTAGATCAAGCATTCGCAGAACGCCATCTGGCTCCTATCAGATGCAGAAGGAAGCCCATTGCTCTTGAAGCTGTAGATGGAAGACCTCTTCAGCTGGCTTTTATCTCCTTGGAGACTGTCACGGTAGCTTATGACAAGATATAATGAACACCAAATATCTGGGTTGAACTGAACGAGACTTAGATATAATAAAATATAATTTATTCCTTAAATAAGGTGAACACAGCAATATAGTACAATTAACAGACAAGAGGGTAACACTTACTCAGGGTTGGGGGATGGAGAAGTATCCAATAGCAATTCTCCAACAGTCCAGTGACTTCAAGATGGTCTCAGGAGCATAACTCCAGCAATCCAGTGACTTTCAAGATGGTATCAGAAGCTCAACTAAAAACTGAAGGGTTGACACAGTTTATATACCTGTGCAACCCTATTCTTAACATTGAACACAGCCTATTGGTGAACAATTATCTAACGTGGAAACTAACAGACTACCTCATGCCCTCAGGCAACAATTAGACTGCCAGAGTTTGTTGATTGACTAATACTTAATCCCTAGACAATGGGTAACAATCAAGGCAGTTACTTTCTGATCACCGTGCTTAGGTCACTCAGCCATCTGCCCTCCAAGACCTATTAGCCTAGCAAATGGCGTCTGCATTTTCAGAACAGAAAAATAAAATACATATACACTTTAATATCTACACATATTAATAAGTGCCATTCTGGTGGACTCAGTGGGTCGACCTTTGCCAGTTTTTAATGCCTACAGTGACTCCACATATTGGCCAAATATGAACTCTCTGCGACCTCCCGAACTGGAGATACAGAAATGTACTTTAAAACATTAAAATACATGCTTATAATGAAAACATCGGAACAGGGGAACATACATTTTCAAGGTATAACAAGGTGCAAACCTCATCCCTGGACCACAGTCCAGTTAACCCCTTGTCTCTCTGTGTGGTCAGGGGATGACCATATGGGGTGCAACCCCTTTAATACCGGGCCACCCCCTTTCTCCCTCTACAGAGACGGAGGTACTTCTGCTCAAGATTGAGAACAAACACCTGGAAAAGATTCAATTCAACATAATTCACACTGCATCCATTAGCGTGATCCTCGGTCTGCCCTGGCTACAGATTCATAACCCTCGGATGGATTGGCTCAACAAGGAGCTCCTTCTGCAATAAGAACTGCATCCTTGAAGCAAGAAGCATTGGGGATACCACCGTGTCCGATGAGAAGGAAAGGGTACAATTGCCAGATGTCTTCGATAAGGTCAAATCTGAGGCTCTTCCCCCTCATCGTCCATTTGATTTTCCCATTGATCTGCTTTCAGGCACCACACCACCCAGAGGGACCTCTTACCCATTGTCTATGCCAGAAACCAAGGCAATGAAAGAATATATTGCAGATCATTTACAGAAGGGAATTATATGTAAGGCCACCTCTCCTGTGGGCGCTGGGTTTTTCTTTGTGAAGGACGGAACCTTACGCCCTTGCATAGACTACCGGTCCCTCAACAAAAGCACCGTTAAAAATCGCTATCCCTTGCCTCTCACTTCTGAACTGTTTGATCGATTACAAGGAGCCAATATTCTTTTAAATTGGATTTACGAGGTGCTTACAACCTTGTCAGGATCTGTCAGGGTGACGAATGGAAGACTGCTTTCAATACCAGAGATGGACATTATGAGTACTTATTCATGCCTTTTGGTCTGTGGAATGCCCCAGCCATGTTTCAGGATTTCGTAAAGGAAGTTTTTAGAGACCTTCTCAACTCCTTTTGTTATCATTTATCTCAATGACATAATCTTTTCTAAATCCATACAAGAACACATTACTCATGTGAAACAAGTGCTTCTTCGCTTGCGCGAGAACAGACTTTTTGCCAAACTGGAGAAATGTCATTTTCAAACATCTCCCATTTTTCTGGTGTAGCGGTCATGTAAAATGCCTACAGTCATCTCTCCTGCTGGCAGCAAGGCCTGGTAAGTGTGGGCATGCCAGCAGTGATCATGGAGGTTTTCCCTCACACCCTGGTGGGGTGCCCTGTGTATGGATGGGACTGGTCACATGCTCTGACTCCATGGTTAGTGATGTCAGAGGTGTGTCAGCCTGCCCCCCCCCTGCTCCCTCACATAGAGCCCCCCCTGCTCCCTCACACAGTGCCTCCCGTGAGTCTGAGCAGAGCTGAACTGCAAAAAAAACCATTCTGCATGTCCCAAATAACACTCTCACACCATGTTTGGGGGACCTAATAAATGGGCAATTTTTTTACGGTTCTTAATCATTAAATATGTGAGTAACTATTAAAAAGCTTCTTTTGCAAATTCACTATACTTTTGTGTCCGCATCCAGATACCAGTCTGCCTACAGATCTCATTACTGATCTAACCAAAGCCTACTCTGACCACACCATCTGTTCTGACCACAAGACTGACCTGTATCTATAGGAATAGTTATGCCGGCTATTGATCCCCATGTATGCAGCTCTGTTTAAGTGGGCCACTTCTGAGTAGTACATGTATAGTGTGTCACTATATATGCAGTGAGACTGTTTTCTATGGTGATTACCCGTGTCATCTGCTTCATGTAAACCATATCTGTGCATAGGGTACTCACCTGTATATATTTATATGACCGGTCGGTCGGAATTACACAGTGAGATTCTGCTCCCTGTGTCATCTGTGTCTGAGGAATTGCCATCCTGGCGGCCGTAGACCATCTCCTCACCTTAAAGACCCTTCTGCGACATACATCCAGGATGCGCAATCTCATGGCCCAGTCACGCACACACGCGCAGATCTTGCACAGTCTGACCCGCAGGCTCTGACTCCGCCAACCGCTCCGGTGCGTGACGGGTGTGCTCGTCCAGCCTCTCCATTGATGCGGGCCATATCTCCGCCCCCGCTTTGGTGACGGACAGGACGTGCGTACCTGGCTCGGCCCCCTGACCTCCGTTACGCGAGCGAGTCAGAGCGCGATCGGTCCCGCCCCTGTTCCTGATCAGGCTGCATCATAGGGCATACCTGTGTGCACCAGCAGCCAATAGGATTCTGCTTCCTGGTTCTTTCCTGGCTTTCTATTGGAGGATCTCCCTTTATATGCCTTCCTGTTTCAGACTCTCATTGCTGAGCATAGTCTAGTGTGACGCCGTGCCTTACTGCATGCAGTTCCGTGACCTTGCCTTGTCTATTAACCTCTTGTTGCCTTACACTGCTTATCTCTTGGACTCCGCACCTCTCCTCTCCTGATCTCGTGGCTTGCACGACAATCTACATCCTAGGTGTGCCCGCGCGTTACAGTATGTTCAGCCACACAAACTTCGACCCCGCTGAGGTAGTAAGAGTCCCGAGCACACACGCAAGCTACCCGTCTAGTATTGAGGAAAAACTAGTGGCTAGTGATCAAAGCATGCGCTCCCTTCAGGAGAACTTCAGGTCTCTCACTCGTTCTCTTCAAGAACCTCATTCCTCACTTACTCCTGCTGTTCCTGAGCCTGACACTACTCCCTCTTCACACTTCTCCCAAGAACCTCAGTTACCTGCCCCCAACTGCTATGGGGGTGAGCCCTCACAAGCCGGGGTTTCTTAAATCTGAATCTTTATACGTTTGTCATGAAATCTCCGCATTTACTTCACGTTGGTACACTGCACCTCGCGTGCAAAGTGGCGTATATTGCTTCTCTGTTCTCTCAAGAAAACGCTCCGTCGGGCCTTCCCATCTGGGAATGAAGATCCGACCTCGTCGCTTGAAACACAGGAATCATCGGACTGCCTCACCAGGGGTTCCGGAAAGCTGTTTGTGCGATAACTACCACTGCGTATGGTAGTCGTTGGCCTCGTGCAGTATTTCGTAGTTCCATTCCTAGAACCGCACTCACCCAGTTGATAGATACGCACTCGAGTTTAGGACTATAGCCGCAGAGACCGGCTGGAACGACGAAGCTCTGTGCGCGGCATTTTGGCAAGGGCTATTAGATGCTTTGAAGGATGAGCTGGCAACTTACGACCGTCCTACCGACTTGGAAGAACTTATCGCCGTCTGCATCAAGGTGGATCATCGCCTTCAGGAAAGGAGATCAGAGAGGGTTCATCATCGTGTCACTCCATTCCGGATCACTCCCGGTCAGGTGAGCCAAGTTGAAACTCCGCTCCCGGATACTTTCGAACCTATGCAACTAGGGGTTACTAGTCTTTCCAAATCTGAGAAATTACGACGCAAGATTATTGGTTTATGCCTTTACTGCGGTACTTCTGGACATTTTGCATATTTTTTGTCCCCAAAAGTCGAGAAATGTTAAGTTCCCATGAGACCCGGGGTAGTCTCATTGGGAACGCTTTATCTTTCCCCCATTTCTACTGGCAAACCTTCTTGCATTCGTATCCCCATCAATCTCTTTGGGGAGGGCTTCCAAGTATCTATGCTTGCTTTCCTTGATTCAGGTTCAGGAGGAAACTTCATAGATCAAGCATTCGCAGAACGCCACCTGGTTCCTATCAGACGCACAAGGAAGCCCATTGCTCTTGAAGCCATAGATGGAAGACCTCTTCAGCTGGCTTTTATCTCCTTGCAGACAGAGGTACTTCTGCTCAAGATTGAGAACAAACCCCTGGAAAAGATTCAATTCAACATGATTCACACTGCATCCATTAGCGTGATCCTCAGTCTGCCCTGGCTACAGATTCATAACCCTCGGATGGATTGGCTCAACAAGGAGCTCCTTCTGCAATAAAAATGACGGCTTTTGGTCCTCGCGAGCCACCATACTAAGGAACAGAGTGAAATCCCAATTTGGCAACCATCTCCACCGGAGCGCATGCGCATGCGCGGACGGCAGAAGGAGCAGCAGCAACAGGGAGCCTGACGAACGGGAGGGAGACCAGGCTGTGCACAAGTCTGGGCGAACTACCCGATCCTCACCCACACCACTGCATCTCCATCTTACCCATTGGGACAGACCCTACGCGGACACCTAACCACGTGGGAGGAAGTCCGGCAGAGACTGAAAACTTCACCATTCTATGCCAT
>WSYH01004693.1:0-50636 GCA_036426205.1 Ascaphus truei
TGAACATAAAATCTAACAAATGGCCACTCACAAGGATACAGCAAATAAAAGCATGTATGAGATAGGCTCTCATGTGCCTTGCAGCTCAGTCACCAGCGTCCGTCCGCAATCAGTGGCGTCGTCACGTGGATCAGCCTCGCGAACCGGAACCGGAAGAGGGGTCTTTCACCTTCAGTGCTCCACCAAATCGGTCCCTCCGGGAAACAGGCACCCCAGATGTATAATAGTACAAGGTAGCAAGCCGGGAGAGCAGCACACGGGAGCCAAGAGTTCTAAGTCAACCTGCATCAGTGTTTGTGGGCAAATGGCGGCCGGACTCTAGCCACGCCCTACGCGTTTCGTCATCAAATGGCGACTTCTTCAGGGGCTACCCTTCAAGCATATGTCCTTAGTATTTATAGGGAGGTTAACAGCAAGTAGCCAATAAAGCTTAATTGGATTTAAAGCAATCAATTGAATCAATTACACATATGTATAATTAGAACAAGTAAAATCAATTTCTAAATATTTTGAGGACCCCATCGATGTCCAAAGAGTAACATGCAAACTATATATTGAAACAACATAACTGATGTTCTGAATGTGCTTGATATTATTGATGATGTGAATACAATTAATAAGTGGAATATGACAAGCTGAATCAATAGACAAACAGCACTACAAGGTGCATAGTAATTAAATATAAGGATTAATTGCATTCAGACATTCTAGAGAGTATATTTGAATAGAACTATTTATATGTTTAGTAGAGTCAGATCTATTGCACTTGATTATTAGTGACATCTCAACTAGGGAGAACACAATTGAATGAACCATAGTACATGGACAGCTATATAAATTAGCAATAAACATTTTCATTTAAATCAATGACACCCAACAAATCAGCAAGTAGTTACCTGGTATGTTATCAGGGTATTAACCCATTATTGGAATGTCAGTGGGGAGTCAGAGGAAGTAGATGAGATGGATCCAAAAGCAAGGACAGATAAAACGAAGGCGACAGTGACTTAAACTAATATGAAAGTATTAAGCAATTTAATATGAGTGCTGTGTTCTAATAAATATGAAAATGGATTATGTGTTGTGTGCATCAATGTGAATAATAGATAATAAAGTGTATGTGAGTGATGTGAAAAACAAAATAATGTAAATAGTGAATTATGTATATACTAAAATATATGTAATGAATTGAAAATAATAAAATAAATATATAATATATATAAAAAAAAAAAAAAAAAAAAAATTTACATGTACATTATGGCAGTAACCACTATAAAAAGTGGCTAAATAACGTGCCCAAGAGCCAGTTTTACAGAATCAGGCGCAACTGCTCAGAGGACTCTGACTTTGCATCACAGGGGAAAGATCTATCAAAGAAGTTTTTGGAAAAGGGTTATGATGCCTCTGTTGTTAACAAAGCTTTTCAGGATGCAGGTCTTATTAAAAGAGAGACACTTTTGGAAAAATCAAAAAATAAATCTGAATCATTGTGTATAAGCAGAAAAAAGGAATATAAATCAAATAATGCACCAAAATTCATTACACAATTTAATCAATCTGCTCACCAAATTAGAAATATTTTAAATTGTCATTGGAAAATTATACGCAATGATCCTGTTATTGGTCACCTAGTACCAGAATATGCTCCAACTGTATTCAGAAAGGCGAGGAGCATTAAAACAATACTGGCACCAAGTAAACTTAAAACCAAGAAGATTACCAATCAGAATATGGCTCTAAGGGAGGGAAATGTTAGTTGTGGAAGAGGCCGGTGTTTAACCTGCAAACATTTGACAAAATCTAACAAGTTCACATCACATTCAAATGGTACATCATATGAAATAAAAGACCATATAAATTGTTTAACAGAATACGTTGTGTATCTTATCTCATGTGAATGTGGCACCCAATATATAGGCCGTACATCTAGAGCCCTTAGTACACGGTTCTTAGAGCATCGGCGGAACATTATTAATGGGTGTCAAACACACAGCCTCTCCCGTCACTTTTGTACTAGTCACAACAAAAATCCCAAATCCCTTTCTGTCATGGGTATTGAATTCATCCCCCCCTCATATATGGGAGGTGATCGCTTTCAGAAGCTATGTACCCGAGAAACATATTGGATGTACATTTTGGATACAACCTATCCTAAGGGACACAATGACCATATTGACATTAGTACCATAGTTTGAACACCTCTAATGGGTGTTCTCCAGAGGTCTGGTCTGAATGCTAAGCATTCCCTCTGGGCTATGGTCTTCTGTCTGGTCATTGTGTTCCTATTCACTTATTCAAGGGGTCAGTCAACTTTCGTGTCTGTCACGATTCATCTCCACAAATGGTCAATATTCTATATTAGTTTTTGATTCATTTTATTCTTTATTTATTTTTATTTTTATTTTATTTTATTTTATTTATACATTTTTTACATTTTTTATTCACTTTTTATATTTATTTTTATTTTGATTTTTATTTTCATTTTCATTTCCATTTTCAATTACATTTATTTTTCATTTTTATTTTATTTTTATTTATAAATTTTTTTTTTTTTTTTTTTTATATATATTATTTATTAATTCTTATCTATTTTCATTCCATTACATATATTTTAGTATCTACATAATTCACTATTTACATTATTTTGTTTTTCACATCACTCACATACACTTTATTATCTATTATTCACATTGATGCACACAACACATAATCCATTTTCATATTTATTAGAACACAGCACTCATATTAAATTGCTTAATACTTTCATATTAGTTTAAGTTACTGTCGCCTTCGTTTTATCTGTCCTTGCTTTTGGATCCATCTCATCTACTTCTTCTGACTCCCCACTGACATTCCAATAATGGGTTAATACCCTGATAACATACCAGGTAACTACTTGCTGTTTTGTTGGGTGTCATTGATTTAAATGAAAATGTTTATTGCTAATTTATATAGCTGTCCATATACTATGGTTCATTCATTTGTGTTCTCCCTAGTTGAGATGTCACTAATAATCAAGTGCAATAGATCTGACTCTACTAAACATATAAATAGTTCTATTCAAATATACTCTCTAGATTGTCTGAATGCAATTAATCCTCATAGTGTACTAGCCCTATCTAGCTGCCCCTTCAAGCCTATCCAATCAGCTATTGTCTCTCCTACTAATAATTTATAATTAATATTTATAATTAACTGGTTATTTAGCGGCGCTACTTCATATTTGTTTTTTTGTTATATATATATATATATATATATATATATATATATATATATATACTGTATATATATATACAGTGTTCGACAATCCTATACATTTACACGCCCGGGGCTTGTGGATTTAACCCCCGGGCGAGTAAATATTGGCCCAAGCAGCACACGTGTCCACTTCCCCTGCTCCTGTCCCCTTCCCCTCGATCCACCGATCACTGCCCGGGACGGGAGGTCCCCACTGCTGCAGCCTGGTTGGCGTGCGGGGGGGGGGGCCTCGGCCCTCTCCCCTCACCACGTGCCTCCCATGCGCCAGCTAGCTTCATGACGGCGCAGCCGCCGCATGAGGTGGGGGGGGGGGAATGTCGGCCTGCCCCTCCCCACCACGAGCTTCATGCCGCCGCAGGCTGGGGGGAAGAAGCAGCCTGCAAAGCTGCTTGGCCGCGCACTGTGACGACATGCCGGCGAGGGGAGCAGGGCAGTGGCGGCCACGGTGGGGCTGACTGTCCCCTGGGGCGCCCGCTGGGGGATACCTCGCCACGTGCCTCCCACCCACCTTGCTGGTTGGGGGGGGGATGTCGGCCTGCCCCACCACAAACGAGAGATGGGCGCGGGTGGGTGGGGGAGGAGCGTGGTGCTGGTCACGGCCTTTCCTCCCCTGTGTGTGTGTGTGTGTGTGTGTGTGAGAATGTGTATGTGTGTGTGTGGGAGAATGTGTGTGTGTGTGTGAATGAATGTGTATGTGTGTATGGGAGTATGTGTATGTGACACCAGAGGTACCCCCCCATCAGTAACCTCCCCCCCCCCAATCAGTAACCTCCCCCCCAATCAGTAACCTCTCCCCCCAATCCGTCACCCCCCCAGTTAGTTACCCTCCCCCAGGTCAGTCACCCCCCTCCCAGTCAGTCACCCCTCCATTCAGTCACCCCCCCAGTCAGTTACCCCCCCAGTCAGTCACCCCCCCCGACCTACCCAGCCTTGCCTGTACCCACTGGTCTCAGCACAGGACTCTGACTTTGTCAGTCACAGGGGTAAGTCTATGCAAAGAAGTTTTTGGAAAGGGTATGATGCCTCTGGTTGTTACCAACATGCTTTCAGGATGCAGGTCTTATTAAAAGAGAGGACCACTTTTGGAAAAATCAAAAAATATCTGAATCATTGTGTATAAGCAGAAAAAAGGAATATAAATCAAATACTGCACCAAATTCAGTTACACAATTTAATCAATCTGCTCACCAAATATAGAATATTTTAAATTGTCATTGGGAAAATTTAATACGCAATGATCACTTTTTTGGTCACCTAGTACCAGAATACTGCTCGCAACTTATTCAAAAGCCCCCCGAGGACATTAAAACAAACTGGCACCAAGTAAACTTAAAACCAAGAGCATATTACACCAATCAGAATAATGGCTCTATCAAGGGAGGGAAATGTTAGTTTGTGGAGAGTCCGGTGTTTTAACCTGGGCAAACATTTGGACAAAATCTAACATTTCACATCAACTTCAATGGTACATCTATGAAATAAAGACCATCTAATTGCTTTTAACAGAATACGTTGTGTAATCTTATCTCCTGTGAAATGTGCCCCATAGATGGCTACTCTAGCCTAGCATTCTTAAGCAGCTGGTAGGACACTAAATGTCACAACACACCCTTCCGTATTGACTAACAACAACAACCCGAGTACTTCTGTATCATGTAGGTCATCGGCGCGCCTACATTAATTGGGTTAACATCTTTCACCGTATTTTGTCTAGTCATCAATCCTCTGTCATGATAATTCTACCCCCTCATAGGTGGGGCTCTTCTCCGATCTTACCCGCGAGAACTATCTTGGATGTACATTTCTGGATACACCTATCCTAAGGACCAATGACCATATTGACATTAAGTACCATAGTTTGAACACCTCTAAGGGTGTTTCTCCAGATGGGTCTGGTCTGAATGCTAAGCATTCCCTCTGGCCTATGGGTCTCTGTCTGGTCCATTGTGTTCTAATTCACTTATCAATGGGTGCATTCAACTTTCTGTGCTGTCACGCATTCATCTCACTCCAAACTGTCGAATAGTCTATATTAGTTTTTGAGTTCAATTTTTATTTTCGTTTATTTTGTTTTATTTTTTATTTTAATTTTATTTTATTATACTATTTTTACATTTTTTTAATCACTTTTTATAGTTTATTTTTATTTGATTTTTAATTGTTCATTTTCAATTACGTTATTTTCATTTTTATTTTATTATATTTTTTTTTTTTTTTTTTTTTTTATATATATACTTATATATTTATTTCATTATTTTACACAATGCATACATATATTTCAGTTATACATAATCAACTATTTACGTATTGTTGTTTTCCACATCACTCACATACACTTTATTATCTATTATTCACATTGTGCACAACAACACATAATCCATTTTTCCCAATATTTTATTAGAACCCCAAGCACTCATACTTAACATTGCTTAATATATCTTCATATTATTTAAGTTCAACGCGCCTTCGCTTTGCGTTTATATCTGTCCTTGCTTATTGATCCATCTCATCTACTTTTCCCCTCGTGAACTCCCCACTGACAATTTCCATAATGGTTAATACCCTTGATAAAATACCAGGTAACTACTTGCTGTTTTGTTGGGTGTCATTGTTTCAAGTGAAAATGTTTATTGCTAATTATATAGCGTGTCGCCATATACTGAGGTGGTCATTCAATTGTGTTCTCCCTAGTTGAGATGTCTATAATCAAGTGCAATAGATCTGACTCTAACTAAACATATAATAGTTCTATTCAAATATACTCTCTCTAGAATGTCTGAATTCAATTAATAAATCCTTATATTTAATTACTATCACCACCTTGTAGTGCGTTGTCTATTGATTCGCTTGTGTCCATATTCCACTTAATTAAGTGTATTCACATCATCAATAATGATCAAGCCTCAGAACATCAGTGTTTGTTGTTTCACATATATCAGTTTGCATGTTACTCTTTGGACATCGATGGGGGTCACTCAAAATATTTAGAAAATTGATTTTATTATTGTGTCTAATTAATACATTGTGGTAATTGATTCAATTGATTGCTTTAAATTCAATTAAAGCTTTATGGCTACGTGCTTACCTCCTCCTAAAATACTAAGGACATATGCTTGAAGGTATCCCCGGAAGTCGCATTTGAAATGACTGAAACGCGTATGCTGGCTGAGTCCCGGCCGCCATTTGTCCCACAAACACTGCATGCATGTTGCCTTAGAACTCTTGGCTCCCTGTGCTCGTCGCTCCCGGCTTGCTACCTGTGTACTAGTAATCCTCTGGGTGTGGTGCCTGGTTCCCGGAGGGAGACCATTTGGTGATGCACTGAAGGTGAAATACCCCTCTTCCGGTTCCGGTTCGCGCAGGCCCTGATCCACAGTGACGACGCCACTGGAGTGCGGACGGACCCTGTGCTGAGCTGCAAGCACTGAGAGCCTATCTCATACATGCTTTTATTTTGCTGTATCCTTAGTGATGGCCATTTGTTAGATTTTAATGGTTCATCCAAGTACATTTTTAAGTGTGAATGCACTAGGTTGTGGCGCCTGTTTCTTCTTTTTTGTTCTTTTTTTCCAGATGTACACTAGGGACTGGTGATCCCTGTTGAAACGTAGGCCTTCACAGACAACCAAGGACATTCTATCCACCTGACGGACTTTAATATATTGATGTTTTTTTTTATATATTTTATCTTTTGACTTTGAATTTGTTCTATATATTTTTTTATTAATAATACATTTTTTGTATACTTTTTTATATTTTTATTCTTTAGGTTTTTTGTCAGGAGATTGCGATTGGGCACATTTTTATTTTAAAAGTTTTATTATCTAGTGTAACTAGCCCTATCTAGCTGCCCCATTCAGCCGATTCACAACAGCTATAGTCTTGTCTCTCCTACTAAATAATTTATAATTACTATTTTAAATTACCTGTTTTTGGCGGCGCTACTTCATCTTTGTTTTTTTTTGTTATATATATCATATATATATAATATATACGTAGATATCATTAAAAAATACAGTGTTTTTCGACAACGTCCTATACATTTACACGCCCGGGCTTGTGGATTTAACCCCCGGCGAGTAAATATTGGCCCAGCAGCACACGTTGTCCACTTCCCCTGCTTCCTGGTCCTTCCCTCCCCTCGATCCACCTATCACTGCCCGCCCGGACGGAGGTCCCCACGTCTGCAGACCTGGTTGGCGTGCGGGTGGGGGGGCCTCGGCCCTCCCCCTCACCCATCCTCCATTCGCCAGCTAGCTTCATCACGCGCGCCGCCGCAATGAGTGGGGGGGGGGAAATGTCGGCCTGCCCCTCCCCACCACGACGCTTCATCCGCGCAGCTGGGGGAAGAACAGCAGCTGCAAAGCTTGCTTGCCGCTCACTCTGTGACGACCATGGCCGGCGAGGGGAGCAGGGGCCGTGGCGGCACACGGTGGGGCTGACTGTCAACCCCTGGGGCGCCGGCTGTGGGGTATACCTCCCCCCCCCCTGCCGACGTGCCTCCACCCCCCTTGCTGGTAGGGGGGGGGATGTTCGGCCTGCCCCACCACAAACGAGAGATGGGCGTCGGGTGGGTTGTGGGGAGGAGCGTGGTGCTGGTCACGGCCTTTCCTCCGCCTGTGTGTTTGGTGTGTGTGTGTGTGTGGAATTGTGTGTTGTGTGTGTGGGAGAATGGTGTGTTGTGTGGTGTGAATGTAAGTGTATTGTGTAGGGAGTATGTGTATGTGACCATAGTCCCCCCCATCAGTAACCTCCCCCATCATCCCCCCCCCATTAATCAGTAACCCCTCCTCTCCATCTCCCCCCAATCCTCTCCCCCCATCCCACTCCGAACACATTTCGTTAACCCTCGCCCCAGGTCAGTCACCCCCCTCCCCTCCATCACCACCTCCATTCAGTCCCCCTCCCCACGTCAGTTTATACCCCCCCGTCAGGTCACCCCACCCCATCACCCCACCAGCTCAGTCCCACTCACCCCGCCCCTCAGTCCAGTCACCCCCCCCCGTCAGTCTTACCCCAGTCGTCTCCCCCCAGTCCAGTCACCCCCCCCATGTCATCATCCCCCCAGTCAGTCCCCACCCCCCCACGTCAGTCACCCCCCCAGTTCACCCGTCCACCACCCCCAGTCAGGTCACCCCCCTCAGTCACACCCCCCAGTTCAGTCCACCCCCCTAGTCCCATCCCCAAAGCCACCCCCAATCAGTCACACCACCCCACATAAGCACCCCCCAGTCAGTCACCCCCCGTCAGTCACCGCCCCCCCTCTCAGCCCCCCCCCATGTCAGTCACCCCCCCCTCTATCCAGTGCACACCCCCCCAGTCATCCCCCCCTCCCAGTCGTCCACCCCCCCGTCAGCCTCCAACCCCCCCCCCCCCATCCCACCCCCCCCCATCTCACACCCCCCCCCCCACTTTATTCACGCCACCCCCCCCATCGTCACCCAGTATCACCCCCCCAGTTAAGTCCACCCCCGCCCCATCCAGTCACCCCCCCCCAGTCAGTCACCCCCCCCAGTCAGTCCCATCCCCCCCCCAGTCAGTCACCGCCCAGTCCAGTCTCTCCTCCACCCCGCAGCACCCCAGCCCATCAACCCACCGATCCCCCTCCCAGTCAGTCACCCCCCACCCCCCCCCCAGTCGCCCCCCCCACTCAGTCACCCCCCAGTCAGTCCACCCCCCCCAGTCCGTCACCCCCGTCATCCCCCCCCCAGTCAGTCACACACCCATCAGCACCCCCCGCACGTCAGTCACCCCCCAGTCATGTCACACCCCCCCCATCGCTCCCCCCCCCCCAGTCAGTCACCCCCCCCCAGTCCGTCACCCCCCCCAGTCAGTCACCCCCCCCAGTCAGTCACCCACCCCAGTCAGTCACCCCCCAGCAGTCACCACCCCCCCCAGTCATCACCCCCCCCATCATCACCCCCCCCACTCTGTATATCACCCACCATTTCTCCCCCTCTGTGTCTCCCACCACACTCCCTCTCTCTCTCTCTCTCCCACCCCACAACTCTCTCTCTCCCCCCACACACTCTCTCTCTCTCTTCCCCCCCAACACTCTCTCTCCCCCACACACCTCTCACTCTCTCTCGCTCTCTCTCCTTCTCTCTCCCCCACACACTCTCTTCTCTCTCCCCCACCACTCTCTCTCTCTCCCCCACCACTCTCTCTCTCTCCCCCCTACTTTCTCTATCGATTCTCCCCCATACACCCACACCTCTCTNCTCTCTCTCCCCCACACACTCTCTCTCTCTCCCCCACACTCTCTCTCTTATTGTTTATTTACAAAGTAGTTACCATAACCTTAACACACTATTGGTGTATACGAAGTCGGCATTATCTCATCGTGAGATATTTTATCCATATTTTATTTTTCACATATGATACACATGAAAGACTTTATTGATAAAATGTTCTTTTTTTGGATTTTAGTGTTAGACATGATTGGCAAGTACTGTAACCAATCATAGCGTTTGCAGTAGAAGTGATTGGTAGATTTTTGGACCAACCACAGCTATCGCATTGGAATAAAAGCATCCAGTTTCTAGCACTATTATTTCCCTGAAGAAGTGACGCGCAAGCGCACGAAACGCGTAGGGTCAGAGTACAGTATGCAGCGTGTCAGGCCGTGTATTGGATTGGCAAGCAGGAGTGTCGGAGTATCCGTTCCAGGAGTGCGGGATAGCATCGGAGTACACTTACTGAGACTCCATTGCTAACGGAGGACAAGCTGTCATCTCCCTGCGTTTCATACACTTTGCCTGTATACTCTCTTTATCTTGTGAGTAGGATTCTGTTTTTTACCAACCGGACCAGCTGCAGTACTGTTATTCCTATTTTAGCAATTTTATTGTTCTATATGTTTTATTACATTAGCTCTTTATTTTCAGCCTTGCTATTATTTGTTGTTATTTGTGTGTGTGTCTTGTATGTGGTGTTCTAGTTATACGTTTTGTGTGTCAGTATTTGTCGTATCGTGTCTGTTAGTAGCAGTTTACACGATGATTTCTTGTTGTGTTTAATTCCACATATCACGGGGCGTACGGCCGTGGATTTACCACGACATTTGGAAATACATGACTAGAAGAGTCTTTCGGATCTTTCCTCCAATTGGATATCTAAGAGACATTGACATGGACTTGTAAGGCGCCGGTTCGTATTATATATCTTAACACACTATTGGTGTATTCGAAGTTGGCATTATCTCATCGTGAGATATTTTATCCATATTTTATTTTTCACATATGATACACTTAAAAGAGTTTATTGATAAAATGTTCTTTTTTTGGATTTTACCCCTCCTGGATATACTCATTACTGTTCCTCATTACTACTACCATTATAGGTTGTGTGCAAGATTTGGGGGTTTCTTTTTTGTGATCATCTCTTGATCATTTGGCAATATAGTTACTTATTCCCCATGCACAACACATACATATTAAAGTTGAGCATTGTGTGATCTCATCTGTTCAAGTATCTTCTCATAAGCAAGGGTCATTCATTTCAATTCTTTATTTATTTTTTAACCTGCTGAATGATTACATTTCTTCATACATTTTTATTCCACTAAACCGATCTTTGAATTGAGTCCTTTACAGTGAATGGTTATTAATGTTGTATTTATGTTTGATTATATCATCATTTAAGAGGTTCCCTTTTGTATGAAGGAAAAACATTGCACATGCACATGAAGCATTAAGATATATATAAAAACACAGCCAACTACTGTAAATCATAAACGTTAAACATGTAAATAGCAAACTGGCACATTATTAATGTAATGAGGGCACCCCTTTCAGGTGGTACTAATATTCTCAAAATGACCCATTGCAAAAGAAGAAGGGGATATGATACTAAGCCCTCTTAAACACACCACAATATATTTAAATAAATACATTTTATCCATCACAATATCTTATTTGAAAACCTTATTGTTCCATTATTAATCAATTATCAAAGCTTTTTTTTTTTTTTATCCCATAATGCAGCAGCTCAGAATAATCTTTATGGGTGGATTTTTTTGTTAGTGTTTTCTGGACAGAACACCTACTATGATGACCTGTGGTTGCATATTATCAAGTTGAATTGAAGTGCTTATTTGTCTCAAAAGTACAGCGTTAACTGATACAGTACTTCTTCTGAAATAATGTGAGGGAAGGAATGGTCAAAATAAAAAATTTAAAACTAGAAAGTAATAGAATCTGAAGCCACAGACAAGGACAAGTAGAGGAATCCATATCCTAAATGCTACTGCATTTTCTTAACACATTTCTGTTGGCAACGATACATGGAATTTGCTTTATGAGATAAAATGTAGCAACCTCAATATTATGAATTTGAAGATATACTTCTAGCTCTGAATCATTGGTTAAGCTGCTGCATTATGAATTTATTCACTAAAGCGGAAGAAAGTGTTTATACTGTAAGGATTTGTGATGGATGAAATTATTTGGGAGGTCTGGGTCTCTAAGGCTGCATCCAGGGTCAGCACTTAGGCACTGACCCGTGCTGAGGCACGCTGACGCTTCTCAGTGATCCCTGCAGCCACAATGAGAGCGGCTTTAGCAGGGGCTCGCGCACGCTTCCGCAAGCGTGCGGAAGCGTAGGTCTTTTCAAAAGATAGATTTTCGCACTCACGGGAGCGGAGGGCCGGTCACGTGAGTGATTCGCCCAATCAGGGCGTACCAGCTCCGTGACGTCACAGGCCCCCCCCTACACGCCTCCGGACGGCGCGCGGACCTAGGCCAGGGAAAACACCCACTTTCCCTCAGCCTAAGGCTTTGTCCCCGCTGGCGCTGAGCGCGCTCATGCTTGGAGAGCTCTCCAAGCATGAGCGCCGGATGTCCTTTAAATTTTCATAAGTGCTCGCGGGGGGGGGGGGGGGGGGGGGGGGGGGACGCTGCAGGGGAAGCTGCAGGGGAAGCTGAGCGCACTAGAAAGTTGTAATAATTTGTTTACTTAAGCGCCGGTGAGCATGTGTGCCTGTGCATACGTGCGCGCGCATTGCGTGAGCAGTGACTTGCATATATATATATGCAAGTCACCTCGCCAAGCGCCGCCCGCTCAGCACTAGCGGGGACGCAGCCTTACACAGTATGTACTGAGGCATTTACCTATGCACAAGAAGATTTGAATCACAATTATTTGTATAAAGCTAAATTCTTCTCCAGTTCTGGGAACCGGCTCCACAGCATGTTGAATGTATGTCGAAGAGTGTTTAGTGCACCTTCTACCTATTTTTTCTTTCTCTCCTTATTTTTGATAAACCATCAACTTTGTGACAGAACATCTGCACTGCAGGTCAAAGCAGAAAATTAAACATAACTTTTTGCAACAGCGATTTGGAATGTCAACAAATCTTTTATTTTGTTCCTGAATCATACACAAATCAGCAAACATGTCTAATTTGCATGAGTGAAAAACAGAATGATAAATGTTTGAATACGAATATAAATAGAGCACAATATACAAACCATTATAATTTATCACTAAGTACAATATAAAGTCAACATTTTTAGAAGGCAATTTATCAAGATAAAAATATACATTGTCAAATGTTAAATTATAATTACAATCATTGCTCTTTTGGGCTTGCAAAATTGATTGAATGTCTACGACAGAATTTTATGAGCCAGATTTGCAAAGGTACTGTACAGTGTATTGGCCTAAATAATGTTTCTTATATGGGGTTACCGCTTGTTAAACAGAACACTTATAGGGATCTATTTAATAAAGTCTCCTGGCTTCAAAACCAGTGAGAAAAGACCAGCACCATATTTATTAGAAAAGGAGTCCCATTGAAAGCAATATCATAAAAAGGAAAATCACAAATGCTCTAAGTCAGCGGTGTCCAATACATTGGCCTGTCGCCACATGTGGCAATCAGGACATTGTATTGTGGCAAACGGTGGCACCGGGGGAGAAAGACAGGGCTTGGCTGCCCGGCGGCTGCGGGTCCAGCGCCTAGTGACACAACACCACCCCTGTGCTCCAGAAGTCGGTCCCGCTTTCTCATTCTTCCACGTGATTGAAGGCTTCTCCCCAGGTAAGGTGTATGGGGTTTATTATGTGTATTTGGAGTGCTTATTATGTGTATTTGGGGTGGGGTGGGGTGGGGTGGGGTGGGGTATTATTACTGTATGTGTATTTGTGGAAGTTATGTATATTTGAGATGTAAGGGTGATTATGTATATTTGTGGTGTAGGGAGATTATTGTGTGTATTGGGAGTGGGGAGGCTTAGTGTGAGTACTGGGGGTGGGGGATTGTGTGTGTTGGGGGTGGGGAGCTTAGTGTATGTATTAGGGAAAGGGTGGTGAGGTAGGGATGTGTGGAAGAGAGGTGGGGTGGTCGGGAGAGAGGTGGGGTGGTCGGGAGAGAGGTGGGGGAGAGGAGCAGAGAGATGGTGTGTGTGTGAGAGAGGAAGGGGGGTATAAGAGAGGGATGGGGCGCAACGCAGCGGGAATGGCAACTCACAAGCGCAACACTATTATGACAGACATGAGAATGTGGCGAATATGGAATGATGACAACTACAAGTGTGGCTAACTTCTATATAGCTTCTAATAATTCTTATTGAACTCCACTGTTATAAGGGGATCAGTGAAGAGTAAAAGAAAAATTTGTAAACACAATAAATGCTCTATATAAAACACATACGTTCTTCCTCTGAGATTCCTTAGGGCTTGATCGTTTTTTTCCGTTGTAAATTCGCAACTCCAACAATTCCTGACACAATATATTGTTTAGCAAGGGAAAACAAAATGTTGTACCTCTCTTCAGCATGATACATTCTTCCCTGCATACAGTCATCCTTTTGAACATTAAAGATTTAAAATCGTATACTGTTTGTGCACAGCAATAAAAGAGACCCTGTAACCCGAAAATTATGAACTATAAAGAATTAAAAAAATCATACAAAATACTAAGAAGTTGGGGATCCCCCAACAGTTCAACATGTTTTACAATGTTGGGAATCCACAATTCCTAAGTATTTAGTTTGATTTTTTAAATACAGTTATAGCTTTTTCAGAATATTTGATTGGAGTGTCTTTTTGAGTGCAGATCAGTCTGGGACGTTTTCTTTGTGTTCCTTAAGTCTATTATGTCCCAGCAGTGCACCGCTCTCATCTTCAAAAGACACCAGTATCATAGCTGAGCCAGGGTTCTTTCTCCCCCTTTCCCGTTTACATACAGTATTTGTGACAACATGTACAAAGGATGGCCACTTAATACAATGGCAGAGTGTCATGCTGCGCTCACCACAAACAGGACTATGTCCGCGGGGCTGAGGTGGGGATGGAAATACACCAACCCTCAACCACGCAGTCGGGTCCGGAATGCGTAGTCCAAGTCGTATAGCGTAGTAGGGTTGGAGAGGTCAGGGTAATCAGGGTACTTGCCGTGGTTCAGTGTAGGAGAGGGGAGGATGGTAGATATTCGTTAGCCAAGGTCCAGGGTTTGCGAAGGTAGAATGGTCAAGGGACGAAGTCGGGGTCAAGCGTTGGAGAGAGTGGGAATCCGTAGAACAGCCAAGGGTCAGGTCAGGAGAGAACAGACAGGTCAAAGGCAAGCAGGGTTCAAGGCACAATGAAACAGCAGCAGTGAGCACAAGCAAAATATGCCCACCTGTAGGACTACCACAATTGGGGGTTCTAGCAAATACAGTGGCAACAGCTGCAATAGCGCCTCCTGAGGTCAGGAAGAAAATTACACCTGATAGCCCCAAAATGGAGGACAAGATGCAGCGTTCCTGTAATGAACCCTACCCCATGGAAGAGTAGCCCTTCCAGTCCAATAAAGAGGAAGACATCTCTTACGGGGAACCTGAACCGAGTCACAACCACAAAACACCCCAAGAATGGTGGGGGTGCCTGAACTCAGCACGAACCGAAAAGACCGCTCTCTATGATGACGAATATGATCGACAGGAGAAAGAGCGGGAGCAGCAGATCCCCAAATATTTCTGTCAGTTAACGCAACTGCAAGAAAAGCCTGGCGTATACAATGAAGCCACTGAAGTATCAAATAAAGAAGGAGACCTCAGTATTCCTGATGGGACGGAGTCATCCAAAACAAAAAGGCAGAAAAAGAAAAGCGGTTCTTCTCTTACCGTGGAAGGAACAGACACGTCCGCAGATCCTGTGGAGGAAAAGGGGGACCGAGTTGCCCTGCAGCCTAGAGAAAATGGAGAATTCATCCCGCGGTTAACCGAATATCCAGAGGACCCAAGGCAGAAGTCAGGTACCCCAAAGAAGTGTCTGTCCGGTGCCAACAGTGAAGAACCCTCAACCAACCATCCCAGGGAAGCGGAGCTGGAACCAGTGAGTGTCAATCCATTGACCAGCCCTGAAGATGCCCTGAAAAATGCCAGGCATGACTGTGATAATGCTCCGTGAACAATTGAAACAAAAGAAAGATGGTTACACAGAGCTACAGAAAAATAACGTGAAGCTACAGCAATATGTGCTCGAAATGTACTCTTCGGCCAGGACAGAATTGGACGATCTCAAGACTGAGCTAGATAATGCAAACGCTACTATTTCCGCCATGGATGAAAAGCAGAGTCAATCTGATAAAATGATGGCTAAGCTGAATCGGAAGTACGAGGAGGCACTGAAGCAGATGACAGTCTTTCAGCAAGAGGTTCACACTCTTCACGTAGAGATCAATGCCTCACAACAGGAGGTCAACAGTGTCCGGACAGAGGTGGACGTATCTCAGAAAGAGGTTCATAAACTCTGCAGAGCACTGGATGCCTCACATCATGAGACCAACAGCTGCCGCACAGACCTGGAAGTCTCCAGAAAGGAACTTCACAGTCTCACTGAGGAGTTGGACATTGCAAAGAAAACTATCCTCCATCTTAACTTAGATCTCAAAGTCTCTCAGAAGGAGCTTCAGAACCTAAACCTGGAGATGGAAGTCTCACGTCAGGAAACAGCCCACCTCCAAGCAGATGTGCAAAAATGGAAGGCGGACTGCAAGGAGGCCCTGAATAGCACAGAGACTGAAACAAGAGAAAACTTAAAACTGAAAGAAGAAAATTCTCATTTGACAGACTACGTCAAGGAAAAGAATGAAAAGCTGCACGAGCTTAAAGAAATAAATAAACTTTTGGAAGATGAGAAGTTTGAAGCAGAGCACCGACTACAGAACCAACTGCAAGGTCTGCGTACACATCTCCAGAAGGCTGAGGAGAAGCAGCAAACTCTGCAGGAAGACAATCTGCAGGCTGCTAAAGAAGTACTGTGGCCCGAGCAAAGAAATTCATAGTGCTTCACAATGCAATGAAAATGTGGAAGCAAGCTCAGAGAAAGCAAAGTGTGCAGATAAATTCCCTGAGAAGAGACTTGCAAGATTTACTCAAAAAACAGGGATCTCTCGCGGATGAGATTACAGTTCTACAAGGACAAGTATTGACCCTGAATAAGCGTCAGTTTCCCACAGCCACAAAAACCCATGAAGACAAGGGTACAGTGAGAGCTGGGAATTCCGCTCGTCTGAAAAACAAGGTTGCAAAATTTGAACCACCTAAACAAGCACTAGCAAAACCTTCAGCCACCCAACAGGCAACAAAAGAAGGTACACGTGCTGAATTAAAACCAGAAGAATCCTTAGCTGATGAAGCTGAAAAGATGGGACATTCTCTGGAAGTGGATGTGGAATTGCAACTTAATCCCAAAGAGGCTAAACTAGCAACTCCATTGAGTGGAAAAAGTGCAGAGAGACAGCTTCAAGAGCGGAAAACTCAAAGGGCTGTTTTTAAACGCTCTGCAACTGGTGCCATACAGTCTGCCTACAATAAGACGAGCACCCGACGGGAGGGAAATCTCATGACCGCGCACATAGATTTAAGACAATACTTAGAAAAAGTCCTCCTCGAGCGACTGAGGAGTGCTGATCTCAAGCACCTTCGGGAGGAGACACGAATAGACTGGAGAAAGGGCTCCAATCCCAGTGGGACTGAGGGTTCTCTTCCTCCATCCACTCTCATTCAAGTCACAGAGATATCTAGAATGAGAGTGGAAGGATGGGTTTGGCCGTGGCAACAGAAGGTAAGTTTGTAGGCGGGCACTGCAAAATCAGGATCTCAGCCACAAAATAAGGATAAAAACAGCTTCCCACAAACAGGGGAGGTATGTAACAGGGGAGTTATCCCTGTTCAGGAATGTGCCTCTAATCCAGCAGTGTGGTGGTTAACTGCTGGTTGTCAATTAACCAACACCACCTGGCTGATAAGGTTTCTTAGAAAAGCCTGCCCTTGAAACAGGAAGGGAGATTGTTCCTGAGTATTACAAGTAGTGGGACTGACCATAGGAACAGATGTCTTGAGCCTGCCAGAAGAAAAACTGCACGCTGCTTGCAAGACACAGGGGAAGCACTTCTGAACCTGAATCCTGATATAGCCTGAGGAAAAAGGCAGCAACCCAGGAACAGAGAAGACTTTCCCTCCAACTACAAAAAAACAGATAAGACTTTCCTTTATAAGACTTTGTATCTGCACATATCAAGATATATGTTTGGGGCTGGGAGACATGCTAATCTAAAGGGAGTTGTGGACTGCCTAGGTTTCACTAGACATACTCCCAAGTGAACAGAAGCTTTGTTTGACCCCTTGTTTGCATGATTTTCTTATGTTAAGGAAACAGGCGCAATAAAAGCCTTATTTAATTTCACCTTAACAAGTCTCCCTTGCATACCTCTGCGCGCGTCCTCCTACAGTGAGGTACTGGTAACACCATTTTAATTATCTTATGGTTAAATAACTGTGCCAATTTTCACTTACAATTGAATAGTCGAGAATGACCGCGATCATTGAGATACGTGTAATCACATATATTATACATTTAAATTCTAGGTATGAGGATATTTAATAAATCAAAATATAGAAAGTTCACTGTAGGATGTCTGAGATTTGAAGTGGTAGTCAGTCTGGTTTTCTGTGTAACACCGTTTGTGTTAACCTGCAAGCTGACCACCATATAGAATCTGAAGTGAAGAAAACAACTACAAACTGGTCAATTTTGCCACAATTCGGAAGAATACGTAATTTATTTAGATGTCCGTGCAGGGACCCAAAGTACAAAACACAATGTTTCGGGGGGAAGGGGGGGGGGGGGGGGGGGGAGGGGGACACACCCACTCTTCATCAGGGTTAACCTGACGAAGGATGGGCGTGTCCTCAAGAAAACATTGTGTTTTGAACTTTGTGTCCCTGCACGGACTTTACATAGTTACATAGTAGATGAGGTTGAAAAAAGACTTCCGTCCATCAAGTTCAACCTATGCTAAATTTAGACAACAGATACTTTATCCTATATCTATACTTATTGATCCAGAGGAAGGCAAACAAAAAACCCCATTAAGGGGAAAAATTAATTGCTTCCTGACTCCAAGAATTGTCAATCGGATTAATCCCTGGATCAACATCTTTCCCATGTATATTTATTTGGTATATCCCTGTATACCTTTCCCATCTAAAAAGATGTCCAACCTTTTTTTGAACAAATCTATTGTATCTGCCATCACAGTCTCCATGGGTAATGAATTCCACATTTTAACTGCCCTTACTGTAAAGAACCCTTTCCGTTGTTGCTGGAGAAATTTCCTTTCCTCCAACCTTAAGGGATGGCCCTGAGTCCTTTGTACTGCCCGTGGGATGAATAGTTCTTTTGAAAGCTCCTTGTATTGTCCCTGAATATATTTGTATATAGTTATCATATCCCCTCTTGGACGCCTCTTTTCTAATGTAAATAAATCTAATTTAGCTAGCCTCTCCTCATAAGTTAGAATGTCCACCCCCTTTATTAATTTGGTGGCTCTTCTCTGCACTCTCTCTAGTTCCATAATGTTTTTTCTTAGGATTGGTGCCCAAAATTGTACTCCATATTCAAGGTGTAAATAAATTATGGATCCTTCCGAATTGTGGTAACATTGACCAGTTTGCAGCCTTTTACTTCACTCCATATCAAAAATTGTTCAGTGAGAAGTGGTAAATATAAAAATGTTCAGTACCATGCTGTACTTTCGCTATTGCAATCTCACTTAGAGTCCTTGGCACTCAACATTCATTTTTGGGAATTTCTGGTTCAAATTAGTAATTTGCTGTCAAACTGAATAGACATCTTAAACGTGTGTTGAATTTTATATTTCTCCATAAAATAGTTAACAGGGCATGAGAAGAGCAGAGTATTACAGTATGTATTTAAAAGATCAAGACCATACCACATTCAGAAATGATAAATCAATAAGCCACTGGATGTCACTGTTGTTTTGTAAAACCAAAGAACATTTTTATGAAAGCAGTGTGAAAAATATCTGTAAATTAACACACAGGTAAATGTAAGTATATGTTATCAATGAAAAATCAACAGAAGAGAAGTTAGGATAGACCCTCATAAATAGAAGGTTCATAAAAATAATCGTTTTGACATGTTTTACAATTTAAGTAAATGCGCTCAAGAATCTGCTTGCAAGCAATTAAGTATGCAACAACTCATGCTACTTTCATTCTATATAAAGAGGGAATGTAAACATCATACACATATAATAATATATTTTATTAACATGGTTGAATAATTAAATATACTGATGTGTCTGTATATATACAGTGATATTTCAAGTTTTTTACATTGATTAACTTGTATACTTCATGCTACAATCCTGTTAAATATACTGTATGCTATGACATTGATATTTCTGATATTGTGTAATATACTGAAGCATGCCCTAGATCAAGCATGTCAAACTCAAGGGCTAACACAGGCCAAATAAACAAGGTTTAAGTTTATGTGGGCCGCAAAAAAACAAAAACTTAAATTTTCATAGAAACTTAGGTTCATTTTGAAAAGTACAGTGTGTGTGTGTGTGTGTGTGTGTGTGTGTGTGATGACCTCACTAACCGAACCAAAAAAAAAGCCAGAAGTGAATGACTTCTGAACTTATTAACCAGTGTCAGGATGCCCCCTCTTAACAATTTCCAAAGCAGCAATCCCGCCTGGGATCTTACCTGATCCGCAGTCCCTCAAGGTACTATACTGGAGGGGAGGTGTTCCCTACCTGTCTTCCGATGTCTCCCTTGTAAAACTTGAGTCAGTTCTGGAAGAAACCAGAATAGGTTATTTCGGTGTAGGTATAGTGCAGTTAAGATAAAACAGAGAGGTGGGTGAGGGTGACAGACAGAGGGTGGTAGAGGGAGGGTGGGAGAGGGATGGAGAGAGAGAGAGGGAGAGAGGATGGGTGTGTGGGAGAGAGGGTGTGTGGGAGAGAGGGTGGGAGAGAGAGGGTGGGGGTGGTTGACTGACTCACCGTGCCTGTTGGCGGCCCTGTCCCTCCTTCTCTCTCTACTTCCCCCCCATTTTCTCTCACCCTCTCCCATTGTCTCCCCCTATTCTCCTTCCCTTCCCTCCCCACCCCCATTCGCTCAATCCCCCCTATTCTCTCTCTCCCCCCCATCTCCCTCTCCCCCCCTCCATTCTCTCCCCCCCCCATTCGCTCAATCCCCTCTATTCTCTCTCTCTCCCCACCCATCTCCTTCTGCCCCCTTCCATTCTCTCCCCCCCCATTCGCTCAATCCCCTCTATTCTCTCTCTCCCCACCCATCTCCCTCTCCACCCCTCCATTCTCTTCCCCTCCCCCATTCTCTCTCTGACCTGCACAGACGCACACTGCCACTGACCTACAGACACTCACACAGACAGACCAATAAAGACACTGACCACACACAGACACCCACACAGTCACTGCTGGCCTGCACAGACACAAACACAGCCACAGATACACACACAACCACAGATACACACTCCCCCCCCCACACATTCACCCCCCCACACACTCCCCCCCCACACACACACTCCCCCCCCCACACACACAAAAAGTGGAGTACAGCGACGGATGTGAGTGACTGGAGGGGGGGGGGGGGCGGGGGACTGAGGAAAGGCCTGCTTTGTAAGCCTCCCACTGCACCCACCGCCCACCAGCGATCGCGCTTTACCACTGCCCGCCCCCACGCCCATCTCCCGCACCAAGGGGACCGGGGGGCAAAGGGAGCGCCAAGGGTGCAAGGGTGGGGGGGGGGGTGCCAAGGGGGCAAGGGGGTGAGAGGCAAGGGGGGTGAGCGGCAAGGGGGGTGAGCGGCAAAAGGAGTGAGCGGTAAGGGGGGTGAGCACCAAAGGGGGTGAGCGCCTCTGCCCCGGGTCCCTGTGGCTGCCCGCCCAGCGGGGGGCACCACGCAGCAGGCAGAGGAGCCAGGAGCGGGAAGGCAGAGACACACTCACCGTGTGCTCTGCACAAAGCGGAAGCCCCGCCCCCGGCTTCCTCTGACCTGCCTGCGACCAATCCCATGCATCCCGGCCGGCATTCTAAGCCCCGCCTCCTTCATTCAAACCCATGCCGTCCTTCATCCAATCCCCTGGCAGCATTCACTCACACAGAGAATTCTTACCAGCTGCCGCATCTTCCTCACTGCCGCCGTAACCGGGACACATTGGCTGGGCCGCAAACATATTCGGTGTGGGCCTCATACGGCCCGCAGGCCGCGAGTTTGACATGCTTGCCCTAGATATTCAAAATACAGGATTAATGCTGCACACCATAAACTGATAACTATAACTGATACTTGCTTTTACCGGTGCTCCTGAACCAGGGGAGTCGCTGTCAATGAAAAACTCCAAAGTCAGCAAAAAATGGAAGGTTCAGGGCCCTACGGATTTCCAAAGAATTTATTATATCAAATACACAATGTTTCAACCATCAAAATGTTCTTCACTTGAGAAAGACCACATTTTGATGGTTGAAACGTTGTGTATTTGATTTAATAAATTCTTTGGAAATCCGTAGAGCCCTGAACTTTCCATTTTTGCTGCTTTTTTTGCCCAGATATTCAACATGTAGAAAGGTTGTGAGGACCTGGGTACACTTGATTGCTTGCGACTGGATACTTTAAGTGGATTTACTACTAAGGCTTGTCCTATTGTAGGTGCGGGCACGCGTGGGCGCACGCCTGTGCGAACGCACGTGCATATGATGCACGCTTTTTGTGTGTATGCTGTGAGTGAAGATACTGTGTGTGTATATGTGTATGTGTGTGTAGAGATTGTGTGTGTTAATAATGAATTAATTAATATTTTTAAAATTAAAAAAAATGTTGCACAATAAAAATATTTTTTATTTATTTAACTTTGACACATACACACACACATACATACACACATACACACATACACACACACACATACATACACACATACACACATACACACATACACACACACACACACATACATACATACATTACAGCACTGGTAGCGGCGTGAATGAATTCTTTCCCCCATCTTCTCCCCTGTCGGCTGGCTCCTTGCTCACTGCCGTGCGCGCGCGGCCCTATTATTGAAAGGCTGACTAACCTCAGCCAATTATAAGTGCCACGCGTGCGCACGACGGGGCGCGCGCGGCCACTATATATCAGCCCTTAGCCTGGATTTAGTTAGATACATCAAACGCTGTTAAAACTGAGTTAATATTGCACCCAGTAAAATAAATGTATAATTTCTTATTACCACAATTTTATAACTAAAGTCATCAAGATTGCTGTAATAATTTACAGGGTGGGGTATTTATTATCTTGACTCAATGTGAGAATTAATGTTACCGTTAATAATGCATTAATTCCCTCATTAGTGCAATGCTTTATTAACCGCAAAGGCAAACACAGGGTTAACGCCTACTTCCACCCCCGGGGGCCTAAACCTCAACCAGGGCAATTACTCCCATTACCCACCTCCCTTATTGTCCCCTCAACAAACCTACCCCTTCCCATTGACAAATGCCAACAGCCCTATTAGCCAAATTATGCCGTTCAAAATTGAAAAAAAGACGTATATAAAACCCACTACATAACAAATAAAGAAAATACATTGTTAACATAAATGACATTTATTGTCACTGTGGCTACCTAGGCCTCCAAATGGCGATCTACATATCCAGATTGGAAATCAATGGTGACCTGTAAAAAAAATGTGGTTACTAACCCCATCCTGGATGAAGTCCATCCTCATGCTCAGGGCTGAAGCCCTCAGGAACAAATCAAATAAAGGACATATGCCAACCATAAAACCTCTCCCCACAAGAATAAATCCACGGTCAGGTGTCCCACCAAAAAATAAATAAACAAATAATCTAGGCTGGTGGCCACCATACTCCCGCACCCCTCCACACACACAACATAAACAAATAATCCAGGCCTTTTTGTAACCACAGGCATCCTTCCTCTCCCCCATCAGATCTTAAATTTGCCACAAATCCTTTGATCCTCAGTTAGTCTTCTTCTATAAATATTAATTTTCATCTATTTGTTCCTCTAGTTCACACATACCAGTCCCTTCCAAACACCTAAAACATGTCAGCTGGAAAAAAAATATTATTTGAAACTGCCAGAGCAGAGAGAAATTAAATTTGGGCCCAAACTCTACAAAATATAAGTGGATTAGGCTATTTATGGACCACAGAAAAAATAATTAATAAAGGATATTGACAGACCCTGCAAGGGCTGCCAAAAAAAAGTTGAGCAGTGGTCACATTAGTTCTATATGAGGAGAGGGTGAAGGACATCATAGGATGGGTTATTGGACATTAGAGAACTGTCTTATGAGGAAGCAGAATATGTAGCACCTGTTTCCCCTCCCCCCTACATGAGATGTGGTGGCAGCTACCTTGTGTGCTCGGGTGCTGTTGGCTCAGGTTGTCTGAGTGCTCCACTGGTGATGTATAGGAGCAGCAACAGGACAGGGTTTTCCTTCTTAGGGTGGTGCAGCGCCTCTATCCCATGAGGCTCCTGGCAGAGGCAGGATTGGTCCCCACAGGCACATAACTCCATCAACAGACATGGAAACTCTCGATGGTACAACTGGTCTTTATTCCTTCTCAATTTCCCTGGAGCAGACCCCCAGGGGCTTGATGCCCTAAGAGTTCCTCCTCAGCTCCTTCACCCCTTGACGGGGCAAAGGGAATCACTCCAACTCCACTGAGGGAGAGAAGAAACACACACAATTTGGTGGAGTGCCAGCTTTATACCCGGGGAGGGGCTTGTAACCCTGCCCCATAACAGGGCAGGTCCAGGTACTGACAGGCATTACACCATCTGCATGTGACCCAGTCACTACCCACCCCAGGTATGACACTCCAATATGCTGGTAAACCTGCCCCTGGATATGACAACCTTGTAGCTATCCAGGCTCCAACTGCAGGCTAGACCCTGTGCAGGAGTTTAACTCCAACACTGCCTGTTCCTATCAGGACTGTGTTGAAGCCAATGGAAAGGCTATAGCTAGGGGCACTAGGCTACATATATATATAAAAAAAAAAAGAGGAAGCTACTTCATAATTAATTCTAAATAATTGGAAAGTGTAAATAATAAAGTGTCATTCATATGTGCAAAATATGTAGTACAAATATATAAAAATGAACTTATATGTTTTGTTTGAATGATATATAACAAAAACTCTAAGATCATATAAAGAATTTGACCCAGTTATTGTGGGAATATATTAAATAATATTGTAATCTTGTAAATATAGTGAGCAATCTCAGTGAGCGTTCTGCTGTCCTGCACTAATTGTAGAGCAGGAGTGGGGGGCGTGGCTATGAAGGAAGGAGGCGTGTCATTGGCTGGTGTGTGCGTTACTTACAATGCCTATTGACCCAGGGCAGAGTCTTGGCAATAAAATACTTTGTAACACCGGAGCCTGTGCTTCCACCTCTCTCTGCTCCCCCTTCTCTTCGCTCAGCCCCCCCGCTTCCACCTCTCTCTGCTCAGCCCCCCGCTTCCACCTCTCTCTGCTCAGCCCCCGCTTCCACCTCTATGCTCGGCCCCCCGCTCTCACCTCTCTCCGCTCAGCCCCCCGCTTCCACCTCTCTCCGCTCCCCCTCTCTCCGCTCAGCCCCCCGCTTCCACCTCTCTGCTCAGCCCCATGATCCCCCTCTCTCCGCTCAGCCTCCCGCTTCCACTTCTGTCTGCTCAAGCCCCTGCTCCCCCCTCTCCACTCAGACCCCCGCTTCTAACTCTCTCTGCTCAGCCCCCCGCTTCCACCTCTCTCTGCTCAGACAATACTGTCTCTCTTTTGTCTTGTGACCCTGCTCTGTGCTCGAAAGACTCTTTCCCTTGTCTCTCCAAGCAACAAGCTTGGGAGAACATGCGTGCCCACGCATGAGTGCAGGCACACCGCGTGAGCACAGATGGGAGGATCAAGAGTCAAACAGGTAACCGTGCCAAGCGCCAAGTGCGGTAAGCGCCAGCGGGGACTCAGGCCAGGTCCATAGTGCCTTTGCCCATGCGGAGGCATGCATGGTCGTGACATCACCCGCTTGAATCGAATGCATTTTTTGGCCATTGTATGCGCGCCATCCGTGGGCATGTCTAGGGGCGTGCTAATGCCCTCATTGGGTGAACCGCTCATGTGACCTATCTGTCACGCTGAGAAATCAGTTCTCACACAACGCACGTCACCTCCAGCTTCCGCAAGGACGCGTCCGCACGCCGCATGAACGCGAACACTGCCTTAAGGCAGTCTGTTCACTCGGCGTGCAGACGCCTCCACATGGTCTGCAGTACCATGGTCCCAGCCTCAGCCTTATGCACTCACATATGGTTAGAATGTATCAAGCTTTGTATACGTGAAGTGAGGATCCTCAGAGGAGGTTGTACAATGTCATGTATGAAAAAAAAAACATATATAGTGAGATACATTTACTGTATATCCGTTTCCATTTTATCTCCCTGTCTAATATGTTATTATCTGTTTGTAGTTATATATTGCTTATTCATGTTATCTTTTTTCCATAAATTACAGAACTTGTGGAACATCTTCTGAGGCTCCTCACTTCCCTTATACAAGGCTTGATACCATATGCCTGTGAGGATTTGCCATTCTGATGGCCGGAACTCATCTCCTCAGCCTTCTACATATGGCATTCAAGAATTGCGGCTCCACTCCGCGCGCGGGCGACGCGCGATCAGCCTGTCTCTCCAGATCAATTCCCAGTCTCCGCCCCTGCTCCAAAGACGGGCATGCGTGGTGCGCGAGTGGCGCGCGATCGAGTCGCCACCCCTTGATGTCAGTGACGCGCGTAAGACAGGTTTCCCGCGATCAGAACGCCACCTCCTGACGTCAACGATGTGCGCGGGACGTAGCTCCGCCCCTAGACCTAATCGTGCTGCACAATAGGGCGCGACCCAGCAACCTATCCGCGTGTTCCTTCTTGTTCCACCCTACTTCCCATTGGGGGGTGGCTCCTTAAATACCTGCTCAGCCCAGATTCTCATTGCTGAACATAACCTTGTGTGTGACGCCGTGACTTGCTGCATTCTGACCTTGATCCTGCTGTTTCCTGCCTTGTGCCTTGCCTGCCTTGTTCCTGATCTCCCTGCTGCCTGACCCTGCTTTGTTCACTGGATTCCATATCTCTCCAACTCTGACCTGGCTACGTACTACCATCCTGATCTCTACAACCCGGACCTTGGCAAAGTACCCCAACGATCCGCTACTCTCCAATCCCGACCATGGCAAAGTACTCCAACGATCCACTACTCTCCAATCCAGACCTGACAAATATAACGACTACTCTACCTTCCGTACTTCTGACCCAGCTTACAAGACTAATCTACATCCTAGGCGCGTCCGCGTGGCTGTGGGTTGGCATTTCTCAATTCCCTACCTCAGCACCGCGGTCACGCTTCGTTTGTGGTGAGCTACGCGTTTCAATGCCATAGTATATCTGCTTGATATTCTGATTTGAGAATCCCTGCACTACTCTATGTTTTATATTTTCTATTCCCTATGATTGTGAACCCATTGAGCTGACTGTTTTTACCGAGGAATCAGATAATTATTTTAAAAGTTTATATAAGGGTAACAGCTCAAGGTCTTAATATACAAAATGTGCTACACAAAGGTGTGTGTTTAATATATATCATAATAAATATATATATATATATCTATAGGGATACTATAAATAATTTAATTCCTCTCTCTCTCATCTCTCTCCACCCTCTCTCTCTCTCTCTCTCTCTTCTCTCCTATCTCATATCTCTATATATATCTCTCTCTATCCTTCACCTCTCCTGCCACTCCGGGGCGCCCACGCCACCACCTCCCCCTCCTCTTTGGGTGGTAAATAGGCATGTATCAGTTGTAGATGTGATTTGTAAAGAGACTTAAAACATAACGTGTATTCAGATATAAATACATGTAGCAAAAAAATGAGGGGGGAAGGGGAAGTGGATATTTGGTATCAGCAACCGATATAGTTATTAATGTATGACAATGTCTATCACACAGAAAGGTTGACAAGCTATTCCTAGATACTCCCTTTAGAAAGCTCCTTCTGGGGCTTCTTCTCCCCTGTTAGGCAGCATATTTTAATTATTTTTAAACCCTGTACTATGTAAAACAGTATTTTATTCCGTCATATTAAAAATGTGACACATAAGCAACACATTAAATTTACCCAAATAATAACATGTTACAATAGTAGGGCATTGTGGCAGGACGGCCTATAGGCAAGGTCAGACAATAGCCACACGTGTAGTTTCAGGGTAAAGCAAACGTTGAGTGGTTTTATATCTCCACAACACAAATAGACATTTAGGTACACTGTCCCTTTAAGGCAAAACAAAACTCATAAAAAGAATGCCTACTCCCGATAGGGATATCTTGTCCTAGGCCATGGTTATTCCATGACCGCAATACAAAAACAGGGTTTAGTGCTGCACACCATATATCAAATAAGAAAGGCCCTATCTATCGGGCTGGCTGGCTTTGTCAAGTTCCCAACCCCTAAACATATACCACAATAGTTATGTAACAATATTAAAGCCCTTACTGTATCTTTGTTTGGGAATCTCTGTCCCTAGAGAGAGTTTAGGAAATAATTCTGGATAGGAGCTTGCACAGGACAGCACTGTAGTCTGAGTAAGCCACCTACAACAAGCAGTAGCCTCCTTTTCAAGCTGGTTGTCAGCTGTCTCAGCTTACTTCCTGATTGCCAAGTATTCTTACTGGGTTAACCTTCTGAGTGCTGGATGAAGGACTCAGATGTATGTTTCCCAGGCATAATTATCAGTACCTGACTTCACCCTGTCACAGGCATAGAATATTATTTATACATCATTTCATATGCATGAACAATTATTTATTGTTTTGGTTAACAGTGTTATATTTTGAATGACAACTGCTCTTTCCAGTAATATTATCAACAACAATAATGTTATTAATATTTGAATATTTGTTATGATTCTTATGCAGAATAAGTAGCAATCTGTAAAGCCAAAATACAAATATTATTGCATACTGTATGTGATATACAGTAGTTTTAAAATATTCATATATACATCATTTTGTGGTTTTACTGTCACAGAAATAAACAATTTATACATATAAATGAGCCACAATAAAATTGTATTTACATATATTATTATTTTTCTTTAGGGCCCTCATAAAAGTAAATAGTAGAGCTGGAAACTCCAGTGCAGGAGGAAATGTCTGATGAAGGAGAGATGCAGGAGATACAACCAGAGAAATAGTATGATGTAGAGGTCGTGGAATATATGAATGGAAAATCCAGGGCACTATACCTTTGACAGAATAAATTCTTATACCAAATCCGCAGTGTCTTGGATTTTCCATTCATATTCATGCTTAGGATTTTGCTAGACAGGTTTTCCCCTGAACCATGGTGCACCGGTATTAAAACGCAAGTATTTTGCTTTCTTATTTGATATATGGTGTGCAGCACTAAACCTTGTTTTTGTATTGAGGTCATGGAATAACCATGGCATAGAGGTCATAAGACCACCCAGTATCCACAATGGTAGAGTTAGAGGAACCACAACGTTGTGGATCACAGCATCATAGGGATAGCCTTTTTTCACTTTTTTTTTTAACCATTAACTAACTTTAATTAACATTTGAATTCCCCCCTCCCCTGTAAGTACAATATTCGCCTTTCTATTTTTTTCTTTCTATATCTGTTGCTCAAGGTTACATTTTGGTTTTCTAGTATTTTACCACATAAGGGAATCCTATTTTTGTTTGTTGTGAGTACAGCCGAGGCCCCTTTCATTCTCCACAGCTAACGTCGGGGTAATATAATACTAGTTGTCTATGGTGTTCGGACAGTTATTTTTGTTTATTGTATATATATCTTATCATATAGTATCTTCTCTAGGTATATATATATATATACTATATCTACTATTATATCTATCAAGATCCCTCTATATATATCCTATTAAATCTCTGATCTTTTATCACTATAGTATGTGTTGCATTAATGTAATGCAGAGTCTACTAAGAGTTTATTTGGGGGAGTTGTTTATGATTATAATATATAGGCTTATCATTGGTATAACTTGTAGTGAATTGATACATTACTGAATTCACTCTCCATAATTAACTTTATCTTACTCTTTATGGGTTTACCATGTTAGGTATATATAACTGTAAAGAAAAATAAAAGAAGAAAAAAAGCGCCAAATCCTAGTGCATTACTGTGCAAAAATCGATATATTTAATTCCCAAAAATCTCAATAAAAATGAACTCACAAACATAAAACAATTAAAAGCATTTTATGAGATATACTCATGCTCCTAGGACCAGGAAACGCTGCTTTGCTGCTGTAATCACTCCGTGACTCCACTGGATCAGAATGCTGCCTCCGTTGTTCACCGCCTGCAGGAACTGACGTATCAGGCACTCCGCGATGGTCTCTCACCGGGTACACACCACCAGATGCTCTTTGGTTTCCACCGGGGACGGTAGATGCCGCGGACCAGCGGATGACGTCACGGGAATCGTGCTGGATACCGGACCGGTAGAGATTCGTAGCAGTTCAGTAGCAAGCGTTTGTGAAGGTCCACTGCACACCTTCCCTACGCGTTTCGTCAGATTAACTGACTTCTTCAGGTTACTTGTTTTTGTTAGACATTGACAATTATGCAATATTGGTATATTAATTTCATTTTTTAAGGATATATTGGAATAATTTTTTATATTTATAATTTATACTTAGTCAACATTTAGATACCATTTTATTTCTGGCTATTCATACACTAGCGCTGACCACTACTGTACATATATAACTGTAAGCTAATTCTCTGATTTCCAATTTGTTGCATATAGCATATAAACAGTTTTATTTATACAGCCGCGGCCCCTTTTATTCTCCAACATCTCCGAATTTTTTCGGGATTTTTTTCCGAATGCCACGCACATCACTGCACTTCACCACGTTCATGCCGCATTCTGACCGCATTCATACCGCATTCATGTTGCATTCAAAACCGCGGTTGATGTGTTTATTGATAATGATTCGGATTTAATTGGTTGCAATTCTTTGCGTATCCGCCAGATGGCAGATATTCATGAATTGTAATGCGCATGCGCTTCAGTAATGTGTCGATTTGCAGGTGTTTAAAAGAATACCACAGTGGTTCATTGTAAATTGGCCTTGGGACTGAAGAAGTTACAATAATGTATCAATTTAGGCTTTTCATATTAAAACTGAATGCGCAGTGTCTGGTGTTCTATTGTCCTGAGAGTTCTGAGATGAGTGCACAACTGCAGTCCGTGTTCCAAAAACCCGACAGAACGTACGCTTATTTAATATGGGCCGCGATCAATGCAACAGATGATAAGATGGCAACAGTTGGTCAAATTTATCAGTATTTTATCAAAAACTATGACTTTTACAAATTTTCACCAGATGCTCGTGTGTAAGCGTGCAATAAGGAAAAAGTTATGTATCGATCCGTGTTTTTTTCGTATTGATCCCAATGTTATTGGAGGGTATTGGTGTGTATCACCGGATTTTTCCCGTATCTATGATCATGGAGACTTCAAAAGGTGAAAGGTCATGTTAAAACCAACTAAGAAACGTCAGTCGTAGGCAAGCAATGCGCCAGCACCAGCATCGACTTCCAATAACGGTCCGACCGTCAGTGAAACTCTCTCACTCACTCTTGAACTTTGCAAGCAAGCAGTGGTGAAGTTACAGATGCATGCACAGTAATCATCAGCTAGCAAGCAGGAATGTGATGACAGGAATGTGATTGAAACCAGAAAGACACACATTCAAAGGAATGGTGTGGGAGAGGTGTACTGTGCTGTAGATAAGATAAGAAGTTGAAATACTGCAGTGCAGTAAATTAGCCTGTGTGTGTGCGGGGGTGAGCGAGGGGAGAGCGCCGTATACGCCGAAATGTGAAACTGTTACAGTACACGCCAATGCGTTTCAACAACTTTCAAATGAGACATACTGTACTGTACAGCACTGCACATGCATGTATAAATATGCAAATTTAGAATTACTGCGCGCGCACACGCAGACTGTGTACTGACGTACTGTAGGTTGAACTGCTAAAGTATTAGACTTTGAAGACAACAGCTCGCGAACGCCCCCTGAGTTTTTTTGACGGTATTGCAGTATTGCAGACAGCGCTAATAAAATGCTAATATTACGAGCGCTAAAATACAGTAATATATTCCGGAAAAAAAAAAATATACTGCATCTGCCTGTGGTTATGAGAGTTGCGCCGCTACGGCCACACTAGGATAAAGGCGGCCGCAGCTGTAACTCACACAAAACGTGTCTGTGAACACTTTTTCTATGGCTGTCTTGGCTTTTTCCTATAAAGAATTAAGGAACATCCCCATTTCTGGAAAAAAAATTGGTCTTGGGCTCCTTTTGGAAGCTCACCTCTATTTTATTTATAGTCATCAGTTTAAATAGATATGATTTAACTGTATCTAATGTCGGAGGTGATGGGGATATCCATTGCAGAATGATTGCATCTCTATCTGCTAGGAGCACCATTTTGGAAGCATTAACTGCTTTGTTTTAAAAAAATTCCCCCCATAATCTAGCACTTGGATATTGGAGAACAAGTGAGTTTGGGGTAACTCTTTTCTTCATGCTTTGTTCCTGGAAGGAATGTTTGTTTTACACTTATTAAGTGATCCAGGCAATCTATCCCTTTTGTATTCCAGAGTTTTGGTCTTTTCCTGGGGTGAATTTTGAGTTTTCCTGTAAGGGCAGATATCATGAAGTGTCATAAGGTAACCCAATTTTGTCCTTACAGTATTTCTCTCCAGACTATTATGGTGCCCCTTACAATCACTGTGTGTTTTATGTGTGATGGTATATCATCCCATTTCACATGTAAGATACCTTTCAGAGATAGTGGTTTTACCAATTGTTTGTCTAGGACAAACCCCAGGTTCCAATCCCCTAGGTGTCGGAGGAGATATGCAATGTTGTAATTTTGCAGATCTTAATGCCCCCTAACTCTTTAGATAGGCATGGTTTTCTCCATGCTATTCTGCTTTTTTTTAAAACTTCCATAGAAATGCTGTCATGTCTGTGTAGCCTAGTCCCCTGGCTATCATCTTTTCTTTGGCCCTAATAGTATAAGTCCTGTTAGACCCGGGCACTGTGGGGGATAAACTCTCTCATGGAGGCCTAGCTTGTTGTTGCAGCCTGGATACACTATTGTTGTCAGGGCTCTCTTCCCTCCCCCTGTAGACTTGAAGCACTTACCCTTTATCTTCTCAGGGTGTAAAGAAGCCGAGAAGGGGCCTGCAGGACCTCAAGCCCTGGGGGTACTTCTTCAGGGAATGAACCTGCCATAACTGTATATTTGCTGCAAATAAAGATCCAGTTGAATACATCTGTTGTGGGCTACTTGAATGGAACACTCCATGAGTTGCCAGTGCAGACCATCCTATTTGCACCAGGATCCTCACCGGCTGGAGGCGCTGCGCTACAGAGGAACCATCACTGTGAGCCTGTCCTGATGTCTCCCCATACCATCGCGGAGTTCTCAGTGCCTTCTGTTCTACCAAACAGGTATGTATTACACCAGAATACACCGGTAGCTATATGATCTCACTTAGGGTGGGGGAAAAGGTGCTACATCTCTGTTTAAATCTTTTAAATATTTGTGTTGTTTCAGCATTGGTAGGGTCTACATGGATATAGTAGTCTTGCAAATGACATCTTCTTTACCACATATCCCATGCCAAATAAAAACTAAATTTAAATTAAAACAGTGTGATCGCCTATAAGAGCTGTGCTGGGCGATGCAGCTCTCCGTGCAGCTCTTCCAGACTGCTGGAGCGAAATTTAACGCTAAGTTCATTTCACTCGTTGAGCAAATACAAATTAGTGCGGTTTGGCATTTTTTTTACCAAACGCTAAAACATTTGCGGTTTTTTTAAGTGAATAATTTTTTTTTACACAAATTTCATAACGTTTAGTAGGAACATGCCAATCCAATCGGTAATGCTATCAATTTATCAACGTTTTGTGAATAGACCCCTTTGAATACAAATCTATCTAATATATCGAGTAGATAGTCCAAATGTATATTGTCAAAGGCCTTTTCGGCATCTACTGAAACAATGGATTTGTCAGTGAATTTTTATGTATTGATCCAATGTATTTCTGTTATTACTGTACTTATATTTTTTACTTCTCAACTGCCCTTTATGAATCCCGGATGATCCATATGTATAGATTTAGGTAATGTACTGTAGTTGCTAGGCAGTCCGTAATTTTTTTTGTATATAATTGTATGTTTTGGTTGATTAAGGAAATTGCATGGTAAGACTCTGGTTTTAATTGATCCTTTCCTTGTTTATGTAATATACTAATGTATGCAATTTTACTTATTTCTTGAAATTTTGCATCTTTTAGCATTTTTTAAAGGCTTGTTCCAGTGGTTTTACCACCTTCAAATTAACTATTTTGAAATATTCACCTGTCAGGCCATCTGGTCCTGGTGTTTTATAATTTTTTAAGATGTTTAAAGATGTTTGATTATTTCTGTAACTGTATTTCCCCCACCCTCTGGAGATTCCCCTGTTATCAGGTGTTTTGTGCTGATTACCTGCTGGTCCACAGGATGCTGAGCTTTTCGCCGTTGTCATTGGGGAAGATAGGACAGGCTTCTAGGGCAGATTACTGATCTTTATCTCACATGGTACAGCGCCTCCATCTGCTGCAAGCTCCAGGGATGTGGAGACAATCCCTGCAGGATAACTTATTTACACTCCCCCAGATAGATTGCACACCAGACAGGAGAATAGTTAACAGCAACACTTTATTGTTCCTCTTCATACACAGAAACACAACTTTTATCTGCTTCAGCACAGTCCAATAGGTCTCCAACTTCAGTATGGTCCCTGGACATCCACCCCAGGCCAAGGGCCCCCGGGGAAGTCCTTGCTCTTCCCTGACTTCCTAATAGAGTCAAGGGTAAGGTATCACTCCTCACTCCCCCAAGGGGAGTGGACAGTAGGTGCCAATGCTCGATACACCCCTGTGCGGTACCAGTCTCTCTCAAGGGAAGAGACACACTCACTAAATTTAGGAGTGCAACCCCTTAAGTAATGGGGGGGACGGTCCAAGGTCTGAGCCCAGGACTGGGCAGAACACAGGCCTTAGCCTGCCTCCTCCCCTGTCACTCAAGGCAGCTGCTTACTGGGGGGAAAACCCAGGAGTATTGGTCCTGACACTGCCTGCACTGTTACAAGGGCTTGCATGTCAGGGAGGGCAGACTCGTAGCCAAACCAGACATGGCTAAATTTCTGTTACAGTACTTATTTTGCTGTAATTGGGGAGTTCAATAGTTCCATGTCTATTTGAGTGATTTTTGAAAGCTGTATGTGTTTAAAGTATTTTGTCCTCATCTATTGTGTTTTAAAAATAAATAAATTTGTGCATACATTTTTTTTAAAATGTTTAATTTATTGTCTTTGGGTCACAAGTTATCTTTAGTGTTTTGTCTAGTAACTTGGTAATGGGTGAGTAATTTCTAATATTTTTGAGTAGATTGCTTACAAATCTGCTTGTCTTGTTTCCATATCTAAAGTATTGGCTTTGATTTTATGTCTTGCTTTCCTTCTTTTTTTTAGCCAGACTTCGCATACTCTTTTTTTTTTTGTTACATTGCATAGGTGGTTTAAATTCTTTATGCTTTAGGCTGCGGCCATGCAGGGAACGGGTGCGCTGGCGCTCATGCGCTGCGCCCTGCTTGGCCGGGGCGATTCGTGGCCGACTTGGCGCGCGCTCGCCTGGGGGCGTGGCCACGATGTCACAGAGCTGGTCCGCCCTCATTGGGCAAACCGCTCACGTGACGCGCTTGTGAGCAGCAAATTCAAATTTGCTTGCTCTGAGCGCCGAGCGGTTGCGCCGAGCGGTTGCCTGGACGAGGCCTTAGTGAGTTAGTTGCTTGCTGTGGTAGAAGAGAGAAATGGCAGAGCACAACCGGAATTATCCAAAAAAGAGAATTAGGAGGAAAGTGCGTTATCCATAAAAAGATTTAATAGTCATGGAAGGAAAAAAAACAAGGCATTATCCTACCAACATGTTTCGTGCTACACAGAGCACTTTATCAAGGCATATACATCCTATCATCATTAACATATTTAAAGAATAAAAAATAATTGGCTTATCAATCCTGAACCATATCTGGGATCCTCCCTGTAATCTGGGCGATGAGATTCTGGTGTGGGGTCACCAGAGCACCCCCACAGGCAGCCCCCGCCTCCTACACGCAATCCTGGGCCAGCAGAGAGAAGAAAACCCGAGCTGAAACGTGCTTGCGCAGAGCCAGCAAGGGCTTCATCACCATGGTAGCCATGGAGCGTGTCTAAGGGGCGGGGGAGCGTGCCAGACGCACGCGCGCCCGTCGACGCCCCCATTCATGTCACCCTGGTGCGCACGCACCCCTCCCAGAAGAGAGGAGAAGCCCTAAATCCCTCCCCGTTGCCGCACACATAGCGGGATGTGCACAGGAGCCCCGAGTGAATGCGCTTGCGCAGTAGCAACCCGTGGGCTCCCCGTGATCCCCACAGTGAGCGCGGCCCGAGGGAGGGGGAGGGAAAGAGAGAAAGGAAAAGAGGAGAAAGAGAAAGAAGGAAGGGAGGGGGGGGGGGGGGGGGAGGGAGGTGGAGGGGAGAAGAGGAAGGGAAAGAAAAAGAATAGGACAGAAAAAAATAAAAAATAAATGAGGGGCGCATAAGCACCAGCATGAAAACCATCACCGGACCAATCAGGGTAGGATACCTTACAGTACCATTAAGTAAATTAAAACAAACTTTATTAAGAAAATACATAATGACGAACACACTAACACAACAGTAATTCCTGTCTCTGATATATGAAAGAAATCATAATATCAAAGAGGGAATAATCTGTATATAAAAACATAACTTTAAGTATGTATACTATAATGCTTAGAACCAAATACCTAAAGGTAGCTAGTTCACAACACATTCATGCAGGACATGCTGGAACAGATGACAGTTGCTTGCTGTGGACAATTGAACCTGACTCTTTTTTTTAAATCTGGCAACGTAAAGTAAGAAATAATATACCCCCTCATTACCGCTTTTGATGCTTCCCAATATAATAATGGGTGTTCTGTTCAATGTCTGTTTCAGCATATTCTTCCCATTTATTTATCAAATAGTTTCATACGTTTTCATTACCTACTAAATGATTGCGGAATCTCCATGTATTGGTGTTTTTATTCTGTATTCCTACCTTTATGTCTAACTTTACCACTACGTGTTATGATATTACAATCTGCAGCAGAGGTCCCCAACTCCAGTCTTCAAGGACCACTAACAGTGCAGATTTTACGGATACCCCTGCTAGAGCACAGGTGGTTCAGTCAAAATGATTGGGCCACCTGTGCTAATGAGAGGCTATCCTTAAATCCTGCACTGTTAGCGCTCCTTGAGGACTGGAGTTGGGGACCTCTGATTCTACAGTATGTGTCAGTTATTTTCCCCATATGGTGTGGGATGATTAATATATTGTACAATCTATTCTGGAAAAAGTATTGTGTACACTTGAGTAGAAGGTATATTCTCTTTCAGTTGGTTTTAGACTTCTCCAGCTATCTATTACCCCCAAAGTTTCTCTTAAAAGTTGCATATTCTTAGCCTGTATGTTATTTCTTGTCACGTTTATGTTGGAACCCGTTCTGTCTAAGTAAGTATTTTGTATGGAGTTCACATCACCTCAAGTTGCTGTTTAGGACTTTCACTGTCGTGTCCTGAAAAAAAGTCTGAGTTATGATCATTTGGACCATAAATGTTGCATAGGGTGTAGTCTTTTCCCGCTATTCTTGTTTCTGCTAGTGTGAAGCAACCTTCATCATTACTAGAGGTTGAGATAATTTCTGCTGGTAAATTTTTGTTTATTTGTATTGCTACTCCTGCTTTTTCCCTTTCGCTGGGGTGAAAATGCTGTGTCTGAACAATCTCTCTATAGCTTGGTGCTTTCTGTAGCATCTAAGTATATCTCTTCCAGGTATGCAATGTCTGTTTTTTTAGCCTTTTTAGGTGCACTTTTCTTTTTTTCCAAAAGAGAGCTACTGTACAGTACTATTGATCTAGTATTATTTAAGATCAGTAGGAGTGTATAACATAGTTGTATTGTATGTCTTTATTTATATAGGGATCGAATATATCACTCCACATTGGAGAGGTGGTAATAGGATCCTATCATTGGCCCGCTGGGAGACTTTTTGGATTCACAGAATGAAGTCTAGAGGACTTTTTACACATTTTCTATAACTTTTATTAAGATTTTATGATATTTTAATGGTTATTTATGTATTATTAACATACCCTTTTATATTCTTCTCATCCTCTTCCTTGCGTCTAGTTCCCATATTTCCCATGTTTCTTTTAGAATATGAGCTTAGATAATAGTTAGTTATATTATTTATTTATTGTTGTTTCTCATAGGATAGTTTTTTAACTCATTGATAGCCCTTTATTTTTTATATGGAATCTATATGGTTATTTTTGACAGATGTGGGCTGTTCCCAATCAGGATGTATATTAGGGTATTTAGAGACTGACGGGTAGTCTGGTTGCTATGACTCCTGAGGAAGCTACACTTTGAGTGAAACGCGTAGAGTCACAAGTCGCTTTGATCTGACGTCACCCTGGGACTCCTGCACCGCCCCCAGCAAAGCAGCTACTGAAGCAGAGACCCTCCTCGTATCGGCATTATCCAGGTCCCGGCGAGCGCCCCGTAACCGGAAGTGACGCGCCACGATCGAGAGGTCGGAGCCAGAGGGAGTGGAGAGTAACAGAATGGGTGACATCACAGATTTTTATGTGCCTATATTCTTAAGACACTGGATTCCAAATCCAAATTGGAAACACCATTGCACGCAGGGAAACATTCAATGTCAAATTGTCCGATGTGGAAGGGACTTAATATTCATCCATGGTGTCTGCGCGGGGTTCATTTCTTATTCTTGTCCAAAAAGTATATTATTTATCTCGGATCACACTATGGTTGTCCATTTCTCTTTACCCCAACATCGTGATCAAATTGACGACATCATCTAGAGTGCCCATATTCTACATCAGATCGCACAGTGGGAGTTTTCATCTTTCCAGACAGAATCAAGCAAATTAGCCACTGATTTCTGAAAATGCCTTCTTTCACTGAGACCATGTGAGTTTCCATCTGAAAGATTATCCCTCCATACATCTCTCAAATTTAAAAACTTTATTTGCACTATGTTGTGTCTTTATTTGTTTTTTATGACACATTGATTCCTGCGCTCCCCTACCTCCTGGAATTTTTTATTTATTTATATAGCGCCATTAATGTACATCGCGCTTCACAGAAGTAATACATGTGACAATCATATAAATAACAAATACAAATAACGGGTCATGGGAATAAGTGCTTCAGACATAAACATAATATTTAGGAAGAGGAGTCCCTGATCCGAGGAGCTTACAATGTAATTGGTATGTAGAAGGAAAGTACAGAGACAGTAGGAGGGCATTTTGGTAAGTGCTTCTGCAGGGGGCTAAGCTTTATGTATCATGTGTCTAGTAATATCTACGGTGCTACTCATATGCTTCTTTAAGCAAGTGTGTCATAAAGGTGGATAGAGAGGGTGCTAGTCGGGTATTGAGGGGAAGGGCATTCCAGAGGTGTGGGGCAGTCAGTGAGAAAGGTTTAAGGCAGGAGATGGCTTTAGATACAAAGGGGGTAGAGAGAAGACATCCTTGAGCAGAACACAAGAGTCGGGATGGTGCATTGCGAGAAATTAGGGCTGAGATGTAAGGAGTGTAAAGCTTTAAAAGTGAGGAGAATTGCATGTGTGAAACTAGATTTGAAAGGGAGCCAGGAGAGCAATTTCAGCAGGGGAGACACTGAGACAGATTTAGGAAAGAGTAGAGTGATTCTGGCGAGACGGAAGGGAATGAGGGCATGAGTCAGAGTTTTAGCAGTCGAGTAACAGAGAAAAGGGCGTAGCTTTGTAATATTGCAGAGGAAAAAGCGACTGGTATTAGAGACGTTTTGAATGTGAAAGGAGAATATGAGAGAGGAGTCGAGTGTGACCCCTAGGCAGCCTGCTTGGGCAACTGGGTGAATGATGGTACTTCCAACAGTAATGTGGAAGGAGGTAGAAAGGCCAGGTTTGGGAGGAATAATGAGGATCTCTGTTTTTGCATTTTAAGTTTAATGGATTCCACCTTTTCCTTGAAATAGTCAGCAAAGTCCTGAGGTGAAATGGAGGAAGAAGAAAAAGCAGCTGGTGGTGGTTTGAGTAGAAAGTCAAAGACAGAGAAGAGTCGGTGTGGGTTAGATTTCTGTTTGTTGATTAGTGAAGAAAAGTAGGTTTGTTTGCCTGAGAGTGGACAGAGTTGAAACAGGATAGCATAAATTTGTAGTGATGGAAGTCTGCGAGAGTGTGAGATTTCCTCCAGAGGCGTTCAGAGGAACAAGTGGAGGAGCGCAGCATGCGCGTGTGGGAATTTAGCCATTGTCTGGGGTTAGAAGGGCGAGGACGGCAGAGAGAAAGTGGGGCATGTAGATCTAGAGAGGAGGATAAGGCGGAGTTGTAGTTCCTGACCAGGTTGTCAGGGTCTGAAGCAGAACTGAGAGAGGAGAGGGAGGAGCATAAGGTGGAATCAAAGGCTGGTAGGTTAATAGAGTGCAGGTTTCTGCAAAAGCGAGGGGTAGATGGAGTTGGAGAAGGGGAGAAACGAGCGAGAGAAAATGAGAGGTGATGGTCAGAGAGAGGAAACGGGGAAATGGAGAAATCAGAGAGAGAAATGTTTTTAGTCAAAACCAGGTTTAGGTAGTGGCCATCCTTGAGGGTGCTGGCCATTGTTGAAGACCAAACGAAGAAGTTAGAGAGAGAAAGCGGGAAGCCCAAGGGAGAAAGGGCTCATCAATGTGGCAATTGAAGTCCCCAAAGAGAACAGGGGAATCTGAGGAGAGAAATAAAGAGAGCCAGGATTCAAAGTGAGAGAGAAAGGCAGAAGGGGGATGAGTAGAGGTAGGTGGGCGATAGATTACCGCCACATGGACAGGAAGAGGAGAGAAGATCTGGATGTGAACCTCAAAGGAGGGAAAAGAAAGAGAGGGAGGAATGGAAAGGGCACGGTAACGGCAGAGAGAGGAGAGGAGTAGCCCCATGCCTCCACCCCTGCCATCAGGGTGCGGAGTGTGGGAGAAGGAAAGGCCACTATAGGAGAGGGCAGGTTCAAGAGCAGAGTTAGACAGAGTGAGCCAGGTCTCAGTTATAGCAAAGAGAAGCAAGGAGTGAGAGAAAAAGAAATCATGCACAGAGAGGCACTTGTTAGAAAGGGAGAGAGCATTCCAAAGGTCACAGGAGAACGGGAGAGAGGAGGGAGGGTGGCAGGGGATGGGTATGAGGTTGGAGGGGTTGACACCAGAAGGAGTACAAGTTGTATTTGGCAGGCAAGGGCGAGAGCAAGTAGAAATAAGGCAGGGACCAGGATTGGGAGAGATATCTAAAACCAGATCTCACCCCCTCCCACTTTTAAATGGTTAAAGCTCACTCCTTTGCACCTTCCACACCCATGGGAACTTGCATCCAGTTTGATTGCGACAAATCTAATACAGAGTGCTTTTCCTGGTATTACTGTATACAGGTTAATAAGAGCTTCAATCAGACTTAGAACTATGCAACTAATTTTGACAGATTTATTATAAATCATTCTTCCTGGTAATGTACTGTACAGGTTATTAAGAATCTATTTTAGTGTTAGGACCCTTGAGACGTGGTCTGCCTTGGAGGGGCTCAAGGGCTTACAACACTTTGGCCAATGAGTTAAACTAAAAGACCATTTTATTCAAAAGATATTTATATATATATTTAGGCACTGTACCGTGTATTAGTGTCTTTGGATGTAGCACTGAGCTCTGTCTGTGTTTCATGTTCTGTCTCTGGTTTTAAATATATATTGCCATGCTCAGTAGCACTCCTCTTTGACACATATACGCATATATATACGTTGTGGTTATTTTGGGGGTTCAATATGAGCTTATAGGGGTCCTGTATGTTTTGGAAGAGATATCCCCAGAAGCAAGGAGTAGAATCATGGAAAGAAAGAGAATGTGTGAGGAGGATTTGTAGGGGTGTGTTTTAGTGCAGGGGGAGTAGCTGTGTAGTGTCAGAGGGCGCAGGTAAGAATGTAGTTCCTGTGAACTGAGAAGTGGTGAAGGAAGGAGAGAAGGAGATATATGAATAGAGTTGGAGACATGGGGCTGGTAGAAAGAAATGCGTATTTTGAAAAGAAGCGAGGTCAGGGCAAATATAAATAGTAGCTACGGCATGACAGCAATAGTTTAGTGCTGAGATGTGTGGTCTGGGATAGAAAATGTCCACCTTTCCAACGTAGTTCAAATCCAGGATTGAAGGCCAGTAGGTGTTTTGTAGTCCACTTGTTTCACTCCTGTTGAACTCCCTGTTAAACTCCACACTGCTTGCCACTTAAAACGGGCCACTTTGAACATGGGCTGCAAACACAGCTGCCCTTATAAAGGCCTAATAAGTCACCTGACAGAATTTAATTCAGCCCATCCACCTTAATTAGCACATGTGAGGCATATTAACAAAGATGTTTTTTTCAACAGGGTGTTGTCATGCCTAAGTGTCAGAGCTGAATTTAATTAAGACTAAACAAAAGACTACAACTACAATACACATAGCAAGGGATGGTTTGCAGACAGACAATTCAAATATGTTTTTTACCTGAGAAGAGAAGAAAAAGATGATCAGTAATTCAATAGTCTTCCCAACTCCCTGTTAAACTCCACACTGCTTGCCACTTAAAACGGACCCCTTTGAACTCAGGAATGCCCCTCTCCTCTCTTCTTCAGCATCATGCTGTTGTGATAGCTTTATACAGTAAGTAACTCTCCCTTTCCTTCTTATTTCTGTGTGCGTCCCTATCACAGTGTGATATCAAGTTCCTTACATGGAATAATTGGCATTAGCCTAGTCATCTAGTACTCAAAGTCAGGCAGAAAAAAAATCAACATTATTCAACATCACCTGAGGCATACAGTCTAAGATCAATACTTTCACAAAGTCCTTTTCTCAGATGTCCGGCGTTTGTCCATCTGGTTGTAGTGTTGCTGACTGTCCATCATGAAGGCTTCATTCTCTCCGGCCTGATTCCCCTTTTTTCGCGGCCGTCTGCTCTATGGGTTTATTGTCTTGTTGCATCCAAGTATTTCTCCACTTCCTCGTGTGAAGTAAACAGTTTTGTCAGAGTCGGTATAGATCTTTAAAGTAACAGAACATGGTAGGGAGAATTTGTTGTCTGAAAAGGGATGTACAGATCTTTTAAATTTCTACCGTTTTTGGAACACTGTTATTGAGTAGTCATTATATTTTTGACTTCAAAATATATCCATCTTTTTCTTTATATGATCTCAATAACCTAAGTTTTTCTGTAAAATTGAATATACGTGCTATGACAGGTCTGTTATTGTTCTGTTCTGGACATAGAGGGCCTATTCTGTGCACATTTTCCACATTTAATGGTATTTCCACTGGGTTTATGCCTAATGTCTCTGGCAGCCAATGTGTACAGAACTCTTGCAGCTGCGCTTGTATCAGACTTTCTCGGACACCTATTATTCTCAGATTTTTATGGCGTGACTGATTTTCTTGGTCATCTACTTTGTCTTCTAATGTTTTTTTTTTTTTTTGCATCTCTTCTAAAGATTGTTGTACCTTTGATAGATCTTCTTCTAGTATGCTTATTCTGACCTCCGCTTCCTCCACCCTCATAGAATGTGCAGTGAGTTCCCCTTTTAAATGCTTTATTGATTTTTGTATTTTTTGAGTATTCTGTTGTAATTTGGGCATAAATTCCTCAGCTTTTGCTAGTATTTTGTATCTATTATATTTTGTGCATTGAAATCTTCTCTAGCAGGGTGTGCATCACATACCTGCCTCGTGGCCCTCATTCACCATTTTGAAGCCTTCCCCTTGCCTGTTTGCCCTCAACTGCCTCTGTTTTGGTGCCATTAGTTGTTGCCTAGGAAAGTACTTTTCCATAGACCAGTTAACTGTCTGGTCTCTGCTGGCTGTGAATGGCTGTGGTGTTTGCAGGGATTTTATGGATGAATGCAGAGGGCTACGGAAATAAGTGCTAGCATACAGTGGTCTGCGGGTGTTTTTTTACCTTGTTTCAGGCAAGTCCGGATCATGGACAGCTGCGATGGATTGTGACTGTTTGGTAGGACTATTGGAGGCTGTGGATTGACGGGGTACTGCAGAGGCCTGTAGTCAGTCATGAGGGGAAGTCTGTGATCAACTGTGGGGTGCTGCATGGGGTCCCGACACACTGCAGATATTCACAGTTCGCCGTGGGGAGCTACAGGGGGTCCTAGCATGCTGCGGATATTCGTGGTTGGTTGTGGGGAGCGGCAGGGGGTCCCTGCGTGCTGTGGATGTTGGGATACAGAAAGAAAGGGGGAGCACAGGTTTGAGGAATTATACTATGGTGTGTATGACCTCTAATAGATGAAGGTGGGTGTAATAAAAATATATAAAAACACTTACACGGCCTTGTGTAAATGCTATCCCAGCAAGGTTTCTTTGTGGTTTTCTTTTCTTTATCTTTACTGGAATGGTTTTTTCCTCCTCTTCAGGTCCGGATCCTTTCCTGGATTCGCCGACAGCTTTCAGTTAGGATGTCCCCCTCAGAGCAAACAAATGTAAAAACAAACATTTAACGGAAAATACATGTGATGTTGATGAATCTCAGACTGTGATAAATAAAAAGCAGCAAAAACTGCAATCACTCACACAGGCAAGTGTGAATGCAATCCTGGGGGAAAGTATATTTTCTTGCTTATAGAATCTCCATGTTTTGTGACATGAAGAAATGGTGGGGGTGTAATATAAAATATAAATGAAAGTATAGGGTCACACGGCCTCGTGTGAGCAAGTACACATAAAGATGTCTTTGTGTTCTTCTTGAAATAACAGTGCTAACTTCCAAGTATAGGAAGAATAGCAGATAGCCCCTCCTTGATGGTGGTGCAAAGCAGAGTAGAGTCTTAGTGGGAATAGACTACAAGTAATTTTATTAAGCCGTTTAAAAACACTAAAATACACTTCATAAAAAATATATAAACAAAGACAAAATACAGCCAGTCTTTGGGATGTTGATCGTGGGTCGCGTGGTACGCAGCTAACTGAATCCACGTCCGGGTATAGTGCTGCGTTCCTGTAGACCCACTCCTCGACGGTGGCTGTGTTGGTACAAACTTGCTTAATGGTGAGAGCAACGCGTTTCGCCCTTTTTGGGCTTCCTCAGGCTCCGTAGATAGGGGGTAAGGCCCATGATGTGTATTTTTGCAAATGTTAGCCAATCCCCTGTCCCATTAAGCAATGTCTTCTCGGCACATATCTGTTTTACAATGGAGGCTAATGCGTGCTATCAGTGCACTTCCCTTAGCAGTTATAATTTGGCGAAATAATTGCAAATTCGGCTGAATCTTTAGATAAATAATTAATTAAGCATATATAGTGACACAAAAAGAATAAAAAGCAATACTTTAAATATGTGGTCAGAGTCTGTAAGTGCAGCCTAATGCTGACGTGACCAAGAGTAAATTACGTGACATGTTAATATTTATGAGATTGTGAGAAGTGAATGTATAAATTATTGAATAAATAAACAAACCATTATGTACAGTGCAATATTTAAGACAAAAATCAATGTAGTGAAATATATCAGTGCAGCTTAATACTGACGTAACAAGTGTATATTACTTGATATATAGTAGTGAAAGGTGAATAATTAAATGTGCATATATATCAAACATGACCCTTATATCTACATGGGTAAATAGATATTAGTGGTGTAAGTGACCCAAATGTTAAGGAATATACCAAACCTAATACTAACCTATCTTCATAATAATAGAAGTGTGGTAGAAACAGTGACTGATAATAATAATAATGTTGATAAATGTCCTAATATAATGACATAATTATTACAGTATTTAAGACATAATATGATGTCATATGGTATGCATAAGTTTATACAAATATATTAAAAGTGTATCCGATATAGATAGTCATATAGACTTATTCTGTACATTTAGAACTTTGTACATGGATCTAATTGTTTAACTTTAAGACAAGATAGTACATAAACTAAAACAAGATATACAGTCTTATATAATGCCGCATAAAAGTGGAGTTAAGATATTTAAAATTTCTATTTATTGCGTGGATGATTCCAGATCTAAAAGAAATCAGAAATGATAAGGGTGAATTCACATGTATTGTGTTTCATGTACTCATAACATTGTTAAGACAATATTAAAACACAGTGATTAACATTTTTTTTGACTTGTGTTGTATTTAATGCACTCAAAATATTACATAAAAAAACCAGTAATAAAAAATGAATGTGTATAAAAATGCTTATACGGGAGCTCAAAATGTTATTATATGTTTGGGTCTAGAAAATGAACAAATTTAGCAAATTAAAAAGGAGTGGTGGGGAGTACTGGAAACTATATAAAAGCCCCCAGGTCTATGTCTATATTCAAACCTTTGGGGGTCAGTGTTTTTAATTTATAGATCCAGTACGTTTCTCTTTGGCAAAGTTTTTGGAGTCTGTCTCTGCCCCTCTAGGTTCGCAAATGGATATGGGGAGCTGCAGAGGGTTGCGCTGTGCTGCAGAGGTTTTTTGAGGCAGTTGTGGGGAATTGCAGTGTTACAGTTCTTTTTGGAGGTCTGTGAGTGGCCGTAGGAAAATACAAGGATCTGCAATGGGCTGTGCAGATCTCTGTGCTTGAAAAGTGTCCCAACAAGTTGTGAAGTCTTGTGGGAGGTTGCAGGTATATTTTAGTAAAAAACAAGAAACAAAGAAGTCCAGAGCAACATCCAATGTGACAAAAATACACAGTGAAATACCTATATATCTCTTGAAAAAAGGGTCATTTAGTTAACCCTTTGGCCAAAGCGTATAAGCCTGGGAGCCACTTTCAAAGTATGACCATAATATCGCAGGTCCTAAACACTAACTGATTAAAATCCTTATTTACCTCTATAATTAGGGGAAGGATATTCCTGGAATTGAACCTGTCGCAACCAGCTGCAGGAAAAGAAAACCTGCTTACTTGGACAGTGGGGAGGGGCGAGCTTTAAACCCTGGGTGGGAGGAGCCACTAACCTCCAAAACAGCTGAGACCAGTTGGACAAAGTAAACAAATACACAGATACCCAGCAAGCTCTCAGACTCCCCCCCCCACAAATTACCACAATATATATATGTATATGTGTCAAAAGGAGTGCTACTGGGCATGGCTAATTGTATAAAACAAGAAACAAAGAAGTCCAGAGCAACATCCAATGTGGCAAAAATACACAGTAGGAAAATGCAAGGATCTACAATGGGCTGTGCAGATGTAACGATGCACGGAACACGCCCCCTGCGGCATGTCCCTTCCTTACCTGTTTACTTCTGATCGCCGCCCTCTAGCTGCGAGTCAAGATCCTGTGTCTTTAAGGATTCTGAAGCAAGCAACGCCATCTTGCTTTCTGGCAAACCCTGCTCTCTTCCTCCTGACAGGAAGTAAGCCTCTCTTTGACTTTCTCTTTGCATTTAGTCTTTTGCTACCAGCCCTGGTGCCTGCTAGTACTCATCCTGCCTGGACCTCCTTGGGACCTTTACTTATCTCCTATGGATTCCGGAAGACTGGGACAGTCACTCTTATACTATTGAGGTTAGTTTGTCGTCGGGTAGTGTAGGTACCTGCTTAGTAGGGTTCACCTTGACGTGGTAGCAGGCTTATAATTCCTTGGCCAATGGATTAGACTAAGAACCCTTATGTTATGTTTAGTTTCGTGCACCTTGCTGTTTCTGTCACTATGCCTTTAAGAAGTCTGGACGTTCTCCAAGAAGCAATCCTTCTCTGGATGTTACCTTGTGCTCTGGACTCCATGTTCATGTTCCATGTTTCCTGGTTTCCCTTTCCAGACTCCTGTGCTGAAGCATTGACTTCCAGCAACCCCCGCGTTGGTGCCTGAGAGCGCACGCATTCCCGCTCTGCTGTCAGAGCGTGCGCGTGCATGCAGCTGGATCACTCGTGTCTCTGAGTAGGCACCGCACCTCCGGACGTGTCGCGCATTCTCATGCGTGCGGCGCGGTCACGTGACTACGTGCACCGATCCCAAGCTACGCGGCAACTTACTCCCTTCATATCCCCTGCGGCCTCCCCATCTCGCTGACGGTCCTTCCCTTTCTTCCCTGCGCTTGTGAGGAGAGCACAAGCGTGACAGCAGATCTCTGTGCTTGAGAAGTGTCCCAAAAGGTTGTGAAGTCTTGTGGGAGGTTGCAGGTATATTTTAATGCCTGTGGCAGCTTATTTTGGCTGGTTAAAGGGTCTTTCCCTCCAGGCCTACGCAGTGATCTTCCTTAGGCGTTTCTCCTTGTCAGCTCCATAATCGTAACTGATCTTAATGAGCAAGATAAGTGCTCTCCTAAAAGAGGAAGGAGAGTATAATTCATTACACTCTGTTTTGTGTTTACTGATCACATGTTTCCGTTCAAAGTATAAAAATGTCTGAAGCCTATGGAGTTGGCGGTAACATTTATATTATTATATTTGTTTATTTAATTATGTTCCTACTTCCCGTTTGTTTTCTATACACATGTTAGACAGTTATACTTTTTCTAAGTTATTATACATTTAGATAGAAGGTGTCCTGTGTTGCCTTATTCTTACAAAGGTAGTATATATCTCTGCTTCTTTCCCTGTTGATATTTTTGGCATTTTGGGTATTTTCCCCACTGGCTAATTGTTTATTAACACAGACTCAGTAGCCAGTCTCAATTTAGCCACAACAAAGTATTGGGCAAACAAACAGAATTAAACCCTCTAAAAGCGCTGACCTAAGCTAATAACTAAATGATAGTGCAATAATAAATCAATGTGATATCAATTGTGATAATCAATATGATAAACAAGCAGCCTAGGGAACAAAAAACAACAGACTATTCCAAATCTGATACAAAAATTACACACACAAAGTATAAAGTCCCCAGCGCTAATAAGTCCAAGATACCGTGATCTAGAAGGCAGTCTCTGATTTTAGGCTCCTTTTGGACGGATAATGGGCTTTGATGAAAATGTTCCAGATGGGAAGGTGTCCTTGTTGTGGGTTTCCACTGCTTCTGAAATAACAGATAACAAGGCACACCTGATTGCGCAGCGTATTTCTACAATCAATCCCTATCTTGAGCTCCGAAGAATCCTACTCACATAATGAACGCCTGCATATTCAGTGGAGAGAATCTGTGATGGCTCTCCTTCTCCTCAGCTCTTCTCATGGACCCCACGTGGAATGGCTTGTTGGAGTGCTCCTCAATCAGCGATGGCGTTGGTAGTAATACCGATGCGGCACCCCCACGGATATGGAAATAGGGATTGACACAGATATGGTGCAGTACGAAACAACTTTTAATAAAACTTAAAAAACATATAAAAACCCACACTCACAATGTCAGGGGGTATGTTGGGACACTCACGAATGCCGTCCGCAACTTGGAAGCTCCTCGTTGTGCGACGGAGAGGATCACTGCACGCAGACCCGCTGTCGACAGAGCGTGTGACGTCAGTGATGCAGGGAACTTTCCTCGCGTCTGGAACTACGGATGCCGGATCGGCTCCTCCTGGAAGGGAGGAGGAGCTTAGTTCTGTGAGCCGTCATATAATGATAGTGAATAGATGAGAACAAGGCACTCCGTCAGGTAGATAAAGGTGGGTGCAAATCCTATATGAATCAAATAGGTGATACGATACCGTTTGAGCGAATATCAGAGGCAGCACTCCACAAGGTTGTCAAAAAAGTTTTGTATTTAGTGAAACATAATAACCAACGTTTTGGTCCTCCACACGGGACCTTTCTCAAGGTGATGTACAAACAGAGTGCAGTAGAACACATATAAATACCCTATTCAACCAAGACAAACAGGTGCAACACTTAATTTAATACAATAATCACTTACATGCTGAATGTAGGACCCTCCCATTGAAACCAGACTGTCAGATGTTAACTATAACACTGCAGCGCTCCTGCCACGTAAGGTGCGCTCACTGCGCATGTGTGTGTCAAAAGTAAATGTCTATGAGTCCATAGACTTCCGTCGCGTGTTACAGAGCCAGTGGAGGGCGCATGCAACCAAAAGCATATGTCTGCGCATGCGCGAGCCGTGCGCTAATGCAGGGAGAGAGTTGGTCATGAAAACCAATACTGTGGCCATTGCGCATGCGCGAACCGCCGCAAATAAATAAATAATAAGCGGAGCTGATGTCAGTGAAGGCATCCGCGCTCTGCATCACTGAGAGTCTAAATATGAATCATGACAATGGCTAACTGATGTGAGAGCCCATGGACAGTTAATAAACTGTGTGCAGCAAGACTGTGTCTACAAAGGGAAGGCATATATCCATGTCTGATGCTATGGAAAGTCAATAAACTGCCAGCATCAATTAATAGTGTCATGGGCTAGTCCCTGCAATAGACTGCCAGTATCAGTTAATAGTATCGTGGGCTAGTCCCTGCAATACTGTCAGCATGCAATAATGTGGCACCAACAATAACACCAATGTTACAGTGCAGTATAGTGATACCCAATAAATGTGAACATATACAAACTGAGATGTACTGGCTGCATAAAAATATATGATATTGAACCAACAGACGAATGAATAACCTGACCGGTATGGCTATATAATGACACCACCAGTCCATGCATGTCCTCAATGACATGGAACACACAAGATGGCGCTCAATACCTAACCACAGTGATAATATATATATATAAACACTAAATAGGAAAATACATGTATATTAATGTGAATATGAACACAAAAAATAAACAAATTAAAGTAAAGACACTCAAACCCTTGGACGGACTGTTTCAAGGTCCACACGAAACATTGGAAGAAAAAACCAGGGGAGCGTTGATACCTTTAAAAAGAAA